>JAABKJ010005335.1:0-23170 GCA_011634705.1 Andricus grossulariae
TTTTTTCGTAAAAAATTATCTTTTTCTTTGAAAGTTAATCTTCTCGTTTAAAAATTCTTCTTTTCGGTTAAAAATTCAAGTATTCCAGTTAAATATTTATTATTTAAGTCGAAAATTCATCTTTTAGGCTGGAAATAAAATTATTTGGTTGAAGGTTAAACGCTTTTGTTAAAAATGAGTTATTTTGTTGTTGAAGATTCATCGTTTTAATTAAAAGTTTATTTCTTTGGTTAAAAATGAGCTTTTTGAGTGAAAACTTGTTTTTTCTTTGGATGTTTTTTGGTTAAAAAAAATTTTTTTCAACTGAAAATGTAACTACTATTCCAGTTAAATATTCCATAATTGTAGTTAAAAATTATTCTCTTTGGTTGAACATTCATTTTTTACTAAAAATTTCATTATTCAATTTTTGATTGAAATATCTTTTTTAGTTTCTTTTTTGGTAGAAATTAATCTTCTTGTTCGAAAATTAATCTTTTTGGTCAAAAATTCAATTGTTTTAGTAAAAGATTCATCATTAAAGTTAAAAATTGATCTTTTTGGTTTAAAATTCAACTATTCCAGTTAAATATTTACTATTTTATTTGAAAATTCATCACTTTGTTTGAAAATGTAACTATTAATTTTTTAAATTACAAATGTAACTTATTCCAATTGAAAATTTCATAGTTGTAGTTGAAAATTCATCTGTTTGGTTAAACATTAATGATTTAACTTGAAATTTTAATTATTTAAGTTTTGGTTGACAATTTATCTTTTTTTGTAAAAATTAATTTTTTGGTTTGAAAATTCAACTATTTCAGTTGAAGATTAATTTTTTTAGTTGAAAACTCTCGTGTTTGGTTAAAAAAAATGTTTTCAACTAAATATGTTACTATTTCATTTTTAGTTGAAAACTATTTTTATTGCAGTTAAAAATTCAATTATTTGGTTAAATATTTGTTTTCTTTAATAAAAAATTCAACTATTTTGTTAAAAATTCATGTATTTTGTTGAAAAATTGTATTTTTTGGTAGAAAATTAATCATTTTATTTGAAAATTTATCTTCTTGTTTAAAAATTCATCTTTTTTTAAATATTCATAATTTTTGTTGGAAATTAATTTTTTTTGTTTAAAATTCAGCTATTCCAGTTGAATATTTACAATTTTGTTTGAAATTCAACTATGTGGTTAAAATTTAAACTCATTTGTTAAAAATGCATTTTTTAAATTGAAAAATTAAATATTTTCATGAAAATTCGTTTTTTTAAAGTAATTATTTTTAACTAAAAATTCAACTATTCCATTTTTGGTTAAAAATTTATCTTTCAAGTTAAAAATTCCACTATTTGATTGAAAACTTGTGTACTTTGTTAGAAATTCTACCTTTTTTCGGAAAAAAAATGTTTTTGGTTGAAAATTAATTTTTTTTTATTGAAAACTCATCCACTTTGTTGAAAGTTCAACATTTTTGTTTAAAAATTCATTTATCCAGTTCAATATTCGTCATCTTAATTGACAATTTATCTCTTTGGATGAAAATTCAACTATTTGGTAGAAAAATCGTTTTTTTTAGAACATTATTTTTTATCTGAAAATGTAACTTTTTTCATTTTCTGTTGAAAAATCTCGTTTAGTTGAAAAATTCATCTATTTGGTTAAAACTGTATCTTTTTTTTTTAAACACTTTTGGTTCGAAAATTATCTTTTTTCGCTGAAAATTCAACTATTTAGTTGAAATTTAATCTCCTTTGTTAAAATTTCATTTTTTTTTAATGAATTATTTTGAAGAAAATTAGTTTTTTATTTTGTTGGAAAGTAATTATTTTTTAACTGAAAATTCAACTATTCCATTTCCGGTTAAAAATTTATCTTTTAAGTGGAAAAATTCACTATTTGGTTGAAAATTCATGTACTTTATTGAAAATTCTACCTTTTTTAGAAACTTAAACTGTTTGGTTGAAAGTTGAACAAGTTTTTTGAAAATTGTTCTTTTTTTTAAATTCAGAATTTTAGTTAACAATTCCTCTCTTTGGTTGATAAATTAACTATTTTTGTTGAAACCTATTTTTTTGTTTGTTTTTTAAATATTAATCTTTTAAATGAAAATGTAACTATTTCACTGTTGGTTGAAAATTTCTTCTTTTTAGGTTGAAAATTAATTTCTTCAAACTGAAAATTTAACTATTGCATTTTCAGTTGAAAAATTATATTTTTTTAGTTGAAAATTCCACTTTTTTAGTGAAAATCAATTTTTTAATTGAAAATTTAACTATTTCATTTTTTGTTGAAAAACGATTTTTTTTTAGTTAAACATTCGTCTTTTTTAGGAAATAAATTAATCTGCTTTGTTTAAAAATTCATCTCCTTTCGTTAAAAATTACATTTTTGTAATTGAAAAATTTATCCTTTTGAGTTAAAAATTCTTTTTTATCAAAAAAATAATCTTCTTGGTAAAAATGCATCTCTTTGCATTTGAAAGTTAACTATTTTGTTGAAAATTCCTCTTTTTTGGTTAAAAATTAAATTTTTGTAATTGAAAATTTAACTATTCAATTTTTTGTTGAAAATTTATCTTTTTTAGTTGAAAATTCACCTTTTTGCTTGAAAATTAAACTATTTGATTGAAAATTCAATTATTGAGTTCAAAATTAATTTCTTTGGCTGAAAATTATTTTTTTTAAATAAATTTTTTTAATTAAAAATTAACTAAATTTTTCATCGAAATTCTTTTTTGATAGACATTTAATCTTTTTGGTAGAAAATTCACTTGTTTGGTTAAAATTTAACTATTTCTTTGAAAATTTATTTTATTTGCTTAAAAACTTATTTCTCTAACTAAAAATTAAACTTTTTTATTCTTTGTTGAAAATTAATCTTTGTTAGTTAAAAATTTGTATTTTTTGGTAGAAAATTAACCTTTTTGGTTGAAATTCCTGTATTTTGTTAAAAATTATTATTTTTTAGTAAAAAGTTGATATTTTGTTTGAAATATCATTTCTATGGTTGGAAATTATTTTTTTCATTGAAAATTAATTTTTTAGTTAAAAATTTAACTATCCCACTTTTCGTCGAATTTTTTATTCAACATATATTTAATGTTTTGGTTAAAAATTCATCTGTTAGGTTAAAAATATAATTATTTCGTTAAAAAATTATTTTATTTGGTAAAAACGTATTTCTCTAATTTAAAATTAAACTAATCTATTTTTTGTTGTTGAAAATTTACCTTTTTCATAGTTGAAAATTAATTTTTTTCAGTTGAAAATTCATCTATTTTTTTGTTATTGAAGGTGCTTAATTTAAGTTAAAGTTTTTTTTTGTCAAAAATTTCATTGAAAATTCCTTTTTAACTTAATAGTTCTTTTTATTGAATATTAAAATGTTTTGGGCGGAAATATCAATTATCACAATTTTTGTTGAGAATTCATTTTTTTTTTAAATTCATAATTTTCATTAACAATTCCTCCCTTTGGATGAAAATTTAACTGTTTTGTTGAAAAATCGTTTTTTTTATTAATCATTAATTTTCCAACTGAAAATGTACTTATTTAATTTTTAATTAAAAATTTATTTTTTAAATTTTTGGTTTAAAATTAATTAATAATTATTTGGTTGAAAATTTATGTACTTTGTTGAAAATTCCACCTTTTTCAGAAAATTAATCTACTTGGTTGAAAATTCATTTTTTTTATTAAAAACTAATCCACTTTGTTGAAAGTTGAATATTTTTGTTGAAAATTCATTTATTTGGTTGAAGATTCGTAATTTCAGTTGAAAATTCCTCTCTTTGAATGAAAATTCAACTATTTTGTTAAAAAAAAAATTTTCTAGTTAAACATTATTTTTTTAACTGAAAATACAACTTTTTTATTGTTTGTCAAAAATTTATAACGCTTGGTTGAAAATTAATTTATTTCATTGAAACTTCATCTTTTTTTATTACAAATTCATCAGTTTAAATGAAAATTAATCTAATCGGTTGAATATCGAGCTATTTCATTAAAAATTAATTTCTTTAAACTGAAAATTTAAATATTCCATTTTTGGTTAAGAAATTATCTTTTTTTGTTGAAAATTCACCTATCTGATTGAAAATTTAACTGTTTTGCCCAAATTCGTTTTTGTTTTTGAAAATTAATTTTTGTTCAAATTAAAATTTATCTATTTAATTTTTGGTTGAAAACTGATCTTTTTTAGTTTAAAATCCAACTAAAAAAATTAATATCCGGAGCCAGAGAGATTTGGCAAACATTCGAATAAATTATTTTGACATCGCGCTATTTATGAATCTTATCATCCTGCAGTAAGTTTGATCGAATTTATTTAGGGGAATAAGTTTCATGGAAATATTTTCTTTTTTTCCCCACATTTTCAGTGACTATCGTTGGATCATTCTTCCAGCTGATTGAGGAACATATTTCTTTTCGTCCGTTCCATTTCCTGTCTTTCTTTTGTCTATCTCACCCACTTAAGAAACCCTGAGGCGAACCGGAAGGATACGCGATTCCAAGACCACCTCGTCTATTTTACTCTTGTTAAAATCGAGTCACTCGAGAAGAAAATAATGGACTCCCATCAGAAAGACACTGAATTTCCACGGTGGTGATCAATGGGACGACTTTAAATTCCAACCCATTTCCAAGTTTTTCCAGGTCAAATTTAGTTCATTTTGCAGGTCAATGTAATATAAATTATTATAAGTTTATATAAAAATATGTGATTAAATAAAATTTCACTTTATATTGTAAAAAACGTCACCGCCGCTGTTTCAGTAATTATGAAGAGGCCTTCCCAAACAGGCTTCCAGAGGCACCCACGATGGCCTCCGGAGCGTCCTACCATGGCCTCCGGAACCTTCTACGAGGACCTCCAGAGCCTCCAGTTTCCCACGATGGCCTCCGGAGCCTCCAGTGTCCCACGATGGCCTCCGGTGCCTCCAGTGTCCCACGATGGCCTCCGGAACCTTCTGCGAGGGCCTCCGGAGCCTCCAGGTTCCCACAATGACCTCCAAGCCTTCTACGAGGGCCGACAGAGCCTCCAGTTTTCCACGATGGCTTTCGGAGCCTCCAGTGTCCTACGATGGCCTACGAAACATTCTACAACGGCCTCCAGAGCCTCCAGTTTCCCACGATGGCTTCCGGAAACCTTCTGCGAGTGCCTCCAGAGCCCCCAGGTTCCGACGATGGCCTTCGGAGCCTCTTACTATGCCCTGAGGAACCATCTACAAGGGCCTCCAATGCCTCCAGTTTTCCACGATGACTTCCAGAGCCTCCTACTATGGCTTCCGGAACCTTCTACAAGGGCCTCTAGAGCCTCCAGTTACCCACGATGGCCTCCGGAGCCTTCTACGAGGCCCTCCAGTTTCCCACGATGGCCTCCGGAACCTTCTACAAAAGCCTTCAGTTTCCCACGATGGCCTGCGGAACCTTCTGCGAGGGCCTCCAGAGCCTCCAGGTTCCCACAATGGCCTTCAAAGCCAGAAGGGCCTCCAGAGCCTCCAGTTTTCCACGATGGCCTCCAGAACATTCTACAAGAGCCTCCAGTTTCCCACGATGGCCTCCGGAACCTTCTACGAGGGCCTCCAGAACTTCCAGTTTCCCACGAAGGGTCTCGAGAGCCTTCAACGATTTCCCCGAGAACCTTTGATGAGGGTCTTCAGAGTCTTCCATATGGGCCTTTAGAGCCTCTCCACAAGAGTCTCCAGAGCCTTCTACTAGGTCCTCCAGAGCCTGATACACATCTCAAGAACCTCCAACGAGGCCCACCAGGACCTCCAACGAATGCCCCGAGATCTTTACGACATCATATGTCCATGTCGTTAAGGTGTCTTTACGATATCGTCAAGATATCATCAGATCGTACGACGTCTTTACGATATCATAAAGACGGCACCAAATTTTGTGCCCACTAGGTCACCAGAGTCTCCTACGTGAAGTTCTCAAGCCTCCAGACTCTTCCATGATTACCTCTAGAGCATTCAGTGCCTCCCACGATGGCCTCGGGAGCTTCCTACGAGGGTCTCCAGAACTTTCCATGATGGCCTCCAAAGTCTCCCACGAGAGCTTTCAGAGCATCCTATGATGGCCTCTAGAGCCTCTCCACGAGAGTCTCCGGAACCTTCTACGAGTTCCTTCAGAGCCTGCTATGAGGAGTTTCAAGAGCCTTTAAAGAGGCCTACCAGTACCTCTAACGATGTCCTGAGATCCTTTGATGAGAGTCTCCAGAGTCTCCCACGAGGAAGTCTAAAGCCTCCCAAGAGGTCCTCCAGAGTCTTCCATGAGGGCCTATAGAGCCTCTCCACGAGAGTCTTCAGAGCCTTCTACGACGTCCTCCAGAGCCTGCTACACGAAGGGTCTCGAGAGCCTCCAACGAGGCCCACCAGGACTTCCAACAATGGCCCCGAGATCCTTTGATGAGGGTCCCCAGTAGGAACAAAATTTGACGTCTTTACGACATTGTTACGACATCCTACGTCTATGTCGTTAAGGTGTCTTTACGATATCGTCAAATCGTACGACGTCTTTACGATATCGTGAAGACATCTTAACGACATGGAAATAGGATGTCGTAAAGATGTCGCCAAATTTTGTGTTCACTGGATCTCTCGAGTCTCCCACGTGGAGCTCTAATGTCTTCCGAAAGGTCCTCTAGAGTCTTTTCATAAGGGTCTCTAGAGCATCCAGAGCTGCCCACGATGGCCTCCGGGCCTTCTACGAGAGCCTCCAGAGCTTTCCATGATGGCCTCCAGAGTCTCCCACGAACCTTTAAGAGAATCCCATGATCGCCTCCAGAGCCTCTCAACGAGAGTCTCCAGAGCCTTCCACGAGGTCCTCCAGAGCCTGCTACGATGGGTCTCGAGAACCTCCAACGATGGCCCCGAGATCCTTTGACGAGGGTTTGCAGAGTCTCCCACGAGGAGGTATAAAGCCTCCGAAGAGGTCCTCCAGAGTCTTTTCATGAGGGCCTCTAGAGCATCCCACGATGGCCTCCAGAGCCTTCTACGAGGTCCTCCAGAGCTTGCTCCGAAGGGCCTTAAGAGCCTCCGAAGATGGCCCCGAGATCCCTTGACGAGGGCCTCCAGAGTCGTTCACGAGGAGTTCTAAAGCCTCCCAAGAGGTCTTCCATGAAGGCCTTTAGAGCCTCCCACGAGGGCCTCCAGAGCCTCCTACGTTGGTCACCAGAGCCTGCTTTGAGGGCCTCCAGAATTTCCCATGAAGGCCTCTAGAGCCTCCCACGAGAGTCTCTAGAGACCCTTTTCTTAATTATTCCTATCCATCCCTGCATATATTACCCTCTCCCATACCATCAGTTTTAGTCAATGTATTCTATTTTATTCCAATTGAATCCATTGAAGATATCTTGCTATATCTTTTGAGAATATTGGATTGAAGTGTAATTCGAAAAGTTCACTAATTATCAAGATACCTTACCTTGCCTTATAAAAACCCCCCTTAAAGGAGTTAGACGCACGTAGCGCAGTGGGGTCAAACCCCTTCTTATAAATAATAAGAGGAATAAAAAAGGAAGGGTTAGGATTGGGAAAACAGGATATGGGTTAAAGGAGAGGTCTGGATTTGGAAGAATGTAGTACAAAACCTGTGGGAGGGTAGGAAACGTCAGGGTTAAATAACAAAAACAGAGGATTTTGGGAGGAGTTGAAAAAGTGGGACGTGATAATGATGAGTGAAACGTGGATGGATGAAAAGGAGTGGAAATTTGTCACGGTGTCAGAAGAAGAAAGAAATGGTGTTAGAGGAAGAAAAGGAAGATACGGAAGAAAAGGACGGAACAATGGTGAGAAAAAGAAAAGAAGGAAAGTGCTTATATTCTGACACAAGAAAGAATAAGGAAGCTGATGGTTAACATGGATGTAGGCAGTGAGGAAGGCTCCGATCACTTTCCGATGATAGCTATATTGACATCTGGAGGCTCAAAGCGTGGTAGAGGGAGGAAGGAAGCTGGTAAAAGTAATTGAAAATGCGCAGTTTGGGGGAAGATAATTAAAAAGACTTTAGAGATTAAATGAAAAACGAGGAAGTGGGAAGGACGAAAGGGGAAGGACGAAAGAGGAAGGAGTAGACATGCTGCTAGAGAAACTTCAGGAGTGACTGATATGGTAAGAGAGGTGAGACCGAAAGGAGATAGGAAAGGGGTAAGGAAAGGTAGGTGTGACAATGAATGCAGGGAAAGTGAAGATAGGATGAAGGAGAGTGTAAGAACATGGAGGAAAGGGAAAATGGAGAAATGGGAACATTACAGGAGAACAAGAGATCTCGAAAGAACGTTGAGGGGAAAAATAAAAGAGTGAGAAATAAAGGTACATGAAGAAGTTGAGAAAGAGCAAAGGACTTTAGATAAAATTGCAAAAGTGGGATGTGATAATGACTGAAACGTGTGTGGATGAAAAGAGGTGGAAAAGCACATCAGCGAAAAGATTTGTACAGAAGATGCAAGCAGTGAGAAAGGATCACATAAACGGGAGAGGAATGGATTACATGGTTTCAGGGGATGAAAGGAAATGGTGGCAGGGAAAGAAATTGAAGAAGATACGGAAGAAAAGGAAGAGGATATGGTTAGAATGAAAGTGGGTAGTGAGATAGGCTCCGATCACTTTCCGGTGATAGCAAAATTGAGGTGTGAAGACCCAAAGCGTGGTAGGGGAAAGAAGGAAGGAGTTGAAGAAAGTAAATTGAAAATGGGCAGTTTGGGGGAAGATAAGTTAACGGAATTGAGAGATTAAAAAGGGAAAGAGAGGAGGTAGGCCGTGCACAAGAGGAACGAGTAGTTACGCTGCTGGAGAAACATTAGGAGTGATTGATATGGTAAGGGAGGAGTTGAAACCGAAAGGAAATAGAAATGGAGTAAAAAAAGGTAGATGGGACGATTAATGCAGGAACAGTAAATATAGCATGAAGGCATGTGCAAGAAAATAGAGGAAAAATGAAATGGAGAAATGGGAACACAACAGGAGAAATGGTGCTAGAGGAAGAAAAGGAAGAGCATACGGAAGAAAAGGAAGAGCATACGGAAGAAAAGGGTGGAACAATCGTGCGAAGAAGTATTTGGGAAATAGAGAGAGGAAAAGCTGTTAGGCGGAGGAGGGGGGGGGGCTAAATTCAAGGACCGGTGAACAAGGGAGAGAGGTGTGGGGGCGGAGAGATAGGGAGGCCCAAAGTGCAGTAGGGGAAAGAAGGAAGGAGTGGGGGAAAGTGAACTAAAAAAGCCAGTCAGGGGGGGGGGAGAAGAAAATTAAGAAAATTTAGAGAATAAATGGAAAACGAGGAGGTTCGTTCGCAATAAAATAATTTTATTCGTGAACAAATACAAAATAAATGAAGATTTGATGAGACAAAGATTATTTGTGAGTCTCTTGAAATCGGGAATCCAGGCACGTAAAAAAGCTTCAAAAGAAAGATGTGTTTCTTTGTGTCGCAGGTGTGCGGAATGATAAGAGATTGCCAGGCTCGGAAAAAGGCGAGAAGGTTTCATCGGTGGTGTTGACGGACAGACGTTAGTGCAGGTATTTTTGGTAAAAACCATCATCAATATCCGAGTAAGATTCTCCAACCATTAATCACCCTGACAGGGTTGCTTTGCAACATCTCCATCGTTTTTAAATTACATTTTTATTTCTTTTCAAGTGTCACCGTTGATTTATTTCCAATTTCCTATTTCCAAATATCAAAAATGTTAAATTATCAATTTATTGATTCTCGAATGAAATGAAATTAAATATTAAAATTAAATTTAAATAGAATTGTTGAAAATGTTTAATCGACGCCTTCATTCTATATCGCTCCACATCGCGTTTAGGCGGTGTACAGCGCCAAGTCAGATTTGGGCGGTGTACCGCGCCATGTCACGTTTGGGCGGTGTACTATGACACGTTGAATTTAGGCGGTGTACAGCTCTCCATCGCACTTGATCCTTGTACAGTTTCAGTTCCAATGATTATACACAGGACTTGGAGCTGCACAGCGATCAAACGCGACGGTGAGCTGTACACCGCCCAAACTCTGTACACCGCCCAAACGCTGTACACCGCCCAACTGCTGTACACCGCCCAAACGCGGTACACCGTCCAAACGCGACATGGAGCGGTATGGAATGGAGGCAATCTATATTTTCTCAACCAAACAAATAAGTAGCTGAAGTTTTAAAAAAATCGATGATTTGAAGGTCTGGTTTGTAAGTCCGGCGTGGAATACACCTAGAGTAAGGAAATAATAAAAAAAGGATTGGTAAAATAATAATTTATGTTCATCCTTCATCGAAAATCTAGTGAGTTATGGTGTCATGAAAATCATAAAAAGAATTCGAGGTAAAAAAATTTAGTGAAGTCAAGAAGAAAATTCTGCAGGCTATAACAATAAAAAAATACGCCTACGTTCTTACGAGCTGGATCTGGGGGAATACTTATAGGTATATACTATAAAGTATATATTCTGCTTAATGGAAGAAATATACCCCTGTCCTATGAAATTCTTGGGGGAAAAAATCTAATCAACAAATTTTGGTTCTTCATCAAAATTAGCTAAATTTTAAAAAACGAATTTTCAACAATATAGTTGAATTTTCACTTATTGATTCCTCAACCAAAATTTACTAGTTTTTAAACAAAAAGAGGAACGAACTTTCAAGAAAATATTTCAATTTTCAAACCAAAAAAATCAATTTTTAACCAAATAGTTGAATTTTCAACCCAAAAGATGCATTTTCAACAAAAAATACCAAATTTCAACAAAATACATGAATTTTCAAATAAAAATTTTTTTTATCGAAAACAGAATAGTTCCATATTCAGTTAGAAAAATAAATTTTCAACCAAAAAACTAATTTTCAACAAAATAGTTCCATTTGCATCCGAGAAAATTAATTTTTAACCCAAAATAAAATAGTCAATATTTCAGTAAAAAAATAATTTTCAATTAAATAAAATGAATTTTCAACCAAACAGATGAATTTTCAACCAAGAAGATTAAATTTCTATCCAAAACGATAAATTTTCTACAAAAAATTGAATAGTTAAATTTTCAGTTAAAGAAATGATTTTTTAAATACATGAATTATTAACAACAACAAATAAATTTTTACCCCAAAAAAATGAATTTTCAACCAAAAAAATTAATTTTTAACCAAATAATGGAATTTTTAACACAAAAGATGAATTTTCTACAAAAAATACAAAATTTCAACAAAATACATGAATTTTCATCTAAAAAAGCCGATTTTCAAAAAAGAAGTTAAATTTTCAACCAAAAAAGTGAAATTTCACCTAAAATAATGAATATTTAACAGAAAAATTAGTTTTTAACCAAGTAATTGAATTTTCAACCCAAAAAATAAATATTCTACCTAAGAAGATCAAATTTTAACAAAATACATTAATTTTCGTGATAAAAAAAAATATTAACTGAAAACAGAATTCTTCCATATTCAGTTAAAAAAATAAATTTTTATCCAAAAATAAAATAGTTAATAAAATAAATGTTCAACGAAAAAATTAATGTATAACTAAAATGATGAATCTTCAACCGAAAAAATTCACTTTTAACCAAACAGTTGAATTTTCAACCCGAAAGATAAATTTTCCAAAAAAAAAGGAAAATTTTTAAGAAAATACATGAATTTTCAAACAAAAAAAGATAATTTTTCAACCAAAGAACTTAATTTTTAAATAAAAAGATAAATTTTCAAACACTGAATTTAATTTAAATTTAAATTAATTTTCAACTAGTGAAATTACTATTCTACCAAAAAATCGAATTTTCAAAAATATAGTTCAAATTTCACCTAAAAAATTAATTTTCAACTAAAAAAGCCGATTTTGAAGAAAATAGTTAAATTTTTAACCAAAAAAAGTGAATTTTCAACTAAAATGATGGAATCTCCAACAACAAAAAAAAAGAATTTTTAACCAAATAGTTGAATTATTTTCAACCCAAGAGATTAATTTTCTACCAAAAATGGCAAATTTTATAAAAAATACATTTATTTTGAACAAAAAAGCAAATTTTTCGACCATAAATAAAACAGTTAAAATTTTTGTATAAAAATTAATTTTTGACAAAAAACTGAATAGTTCAATTTTCAGTTTCAAAAATTAGTTTTCAATAAATAAAAACAAATTTCCAACCAAAAAGATAAATTAATAATATAGTTGTTATAGAAAAACAACATTGTTTATTCTTAACTATGACTTTCACTAAATAATTAATTTTATAAGAATGACAACAAAGTCTAGTGAACAAAATCTGATTAAGAAAAATCCAAAAACTGCACATTTGCTGAAAAAATTGTTGATAAAAATATTGATAACCACAATTATTATTAGCTTACCACAATTTTTCTTTAATAAATACAATTATAATCATAAATCATAATGATATTATTACAAAACATTTTTTTCTACAAAAACTGATACACTGCAGAATTTGTTGAAATAAATTGTTTATAAGAATTAAATAAAATGTCAAGCAAAAACTTTCTATTCTTGTCTACATTAATTTAATAATCAAACATTGTTATTAAATATTTAATATAGGCAATCTAATTTGAAGCGCTCTTTTAATTATTTTTAACGATTCCACAAAAAAACCGCAACTTCCTAGCATTATTGTAATAGAATATTGTTAAAAATAATGATAAATTGTTGAAAAAATTACGTCTTTAACTTTAATTAATTATTTTTCCGCTCTAAATGAATAGTTGTAAAATTTAAAAAGAACCGCAATTTTCTATCTTTATTCTAACAGAATATTGTTATAAATAATAATGAATTGTTTAAACAATTAGTTTTTCTAATTTTGATTAATTATTATCTCACTCTAAATCAAACATGGAAAAAATTAAGAAAAAACCGCAACTTTCGAGCATTATTCTAAGATAATATATTTATGGAAATAATATATTGTTTAAACAATTATGTACTTTAGCATTGATTAATTGCCACCTCAGTCTAACTGAAAAGTTAACAAAAAATTAGAAAGTTACAAAAGAAACACTTCTTTCTAGCATTATTCGAAAAGAGTGTTGTTATAAATAATAATAAATTATTTAAACTATTATTTTTTCCACTTAATTAATTATTTCCTCGTTCTTAATAAAAAGTTCGAAATTTCAGCAAAACCGCCAACTTTCTAGCTTTCCGCTCGATTATTGCGATGAATTATAAAAAATTGTTTAAACAATTATATTTTTAACTTTAACCAATTATTTATATGATATAACTGAAAAGTAGAAAAAATCAGAAGAAACCGTGACTTTTCATCATTATTCTAGGAGGAAATTGCTGTAAACAATAATAAATTGTTTAAACAATTATTTTATTAACATTGATTAATTATTACCTGACTCTGAATAAAAATTTGAAAAAAGAATGGATATTTAATAAAAAACTGCAACGTTCTAGGATTATTATAATAGAATATTGTTATAAATTATAATAAATTGTTTAAACAATTTTTTATTAACTTTGAATAATTATTTCCATACTCTAAGTGAACAGTGAAAAAAGGCTGGAAATTACAACAACAAAACCGCTACCTGCTGGTATTATTCTGAGAAAATATTGCTATAAATAATAATGAATTCTTTAAACAATTTTTGTTGAATTTATTTCATTCCTAACTTGCTCTCAATGAAAGTTGAAAAATTCAGAAAAAATCGCAACTTTTTAACATTATTCCAAGCGAATATTGTTATAAATTATAATAAATTGTTTAAACAATTTTTCCAATTTTAAACATTTCTACGATATAGCTGAAAATTTGAAAAAAAAATCACAAAAAATTGCAATTTTCTACCTCTTTTCTAAGAAAAAATTGCTGTGAACAATAATAAATTGTTTAAACAATTATTTGGTAAACTTTGGTTAATTATCACCTCACTCTAATTATAAAGTGAAAAAAGGCTGGAATGTTAAGAAAAAACTGCAACTTTCTAGCATTATTCTAAGAGAATATTGTTATAAATAATAATAAATTGTTTAAACAATTTTCGTTGAATTTATTAAATTATTTCCTTGCTCTAAATGGAAAGTTAAAAAATTCAGAAAAAATCGCAACTTTCTAGCATTATTTTAAGAGAATATTGTTATTAATTATAATAAATTGTTTAAACAAATTTTTCAACTTTAAATATTTCCACGACATAGCTGAAAAATTGGAAAAATCAGAAAAAATCGCAACTTTCTACCTCTTTTCTAAGAGAAAATTGCTGTAAACAATAATAAATAGTTTAAACAATTATTTGGAAAACGATGGTTAATTATCACTTCGCTCTAATTATAAAGTGGAAAAAAGGGTGGAATGTTAAGAAAAAAATCGCAAGTTTCTAGCATTATTCTAATCTAAGAGAATATTGTTTTTGAAAAAATAAATTGTTTAAACAATTTTCGTTGAATTTATTTAATTACTTACTTGCTTTCAATAAAAAGTTGAAAAATTCAGAAAAAATCACAACTTTCTAACATTGTTCTAAGCGAATAATGTTATAAATAAAAGTAAATTGTTCAAATAATTTTTTTAAATTTAAATATTTCCACGATATAGCTGAAAATTTAGCAAAAATCAGAAAAACTCGCAACTTTCTACCTCTTCTTTAACAGAAAATTTCTGTAAACAATAATAAATTGTTTAAACAATTATGTTTGTAAACATTGATTAATTATTAACACACATTCAATGAAAAGTTGGAAATTTGAGAAAAATCGCAACTTTCTGGCATTATTCTAAAAGAATATTGTTATAAATATTTATTAATTGTTAAAACAATTTTTGTTAATTTTATCTGATTATTTCCTTGCTCTAAATGAACAGTTGAAAATTTAAGAAAAAACCGCAAATTTCTAGCATTATTTCAAGAGAATATTGTTATAAATAATAATGAATTGTTGAAACAATTTTTGTTAAATTTATTTAATTACTCACTTGTTCGAAATGAAAAGTTAAAAAAATCAGAAAAAATCACAACTTTCTACCTCTTGCTTCAAGAGAAAATTTCTGTAAACAATAATAAATGGGTTAAACAATTATTTTTGTAAACTTTAACTATTTATGACCTTACTCTTAATGAAAAGTTGGAAATTTAATAAAAAAAACCGCAACTTTCTAGCATTATTCTAAGAGAATATTGTAATAAATAATAATAATAAATTGTTTAAACTATTTTTTATGAATTTATTTAATTACTTACTTGCTCTCAATAAAAAGTTGAAAAATTCGGAAAAAATCGCAACTTTCTAACATTATTCTAAACAAGCGAATAATGTTATAAATTATAATAAATTGTTTAACCAATTTTTTTAACTTTAAATATTTCCACAATATGGCTGAAAATTTGGAAAAATTGAGAAAAAATCACAACTTTGTACCTCTTTTCACGAGAAAATGTCTGCAAACAATAATTAATTGTTTAAACAATTGTGTTTGTAAAGTTTGATTAATTATTACCTTACTCTTAATGACAAGTTGAAAATTTAGGAAAAAGCCGCAACTTTCTAGCATTATTCTTATTATTATTATAATAATAATATTATTATTAATGTTTAAGTTAAGTCTAATTATTAATTATTATTATTATTAACATGATTAAATATTATAAGAATAATTATTTATTATTATTCTTATTATTCTAAGAGAATATTGTTATAAATAATAATAAATTGTTTAAACAATTTTTGTTGAATTTATTTAATTACTTACTTGCTCTAAATGAAAAGTTGAAAAATACACAAAAAACGCAACTTCTACCAATTCTTTAAGAAAAAATTTCTGTAAACAATAATAAATTGTTTAAACAATTATGTTGGTAAACTCTGATTAATTGTTACCTTACTCTTAATGAAAAGTTGTAAATTAAAAAAACACAAGTTTCTAGCATTATTCTAAGAGAATATTGTTATAAATTATAATAAATTGTTTAAACAATTTTTGTTGAATTTATTTAATTACTTGCTTTCAATAAAAAGTTGAAAAATTAAGAAAAAACCGCAACTTTCCAACAATATTCTCAGAAAATAATGTTATAAATTATAATATATTGTTTAAACAATTTTTTTAATATTAAATATATCCACGATATAGCTGAAAATTTAGCAAAAATCAGAAAAAATCGTAACTTTCTACCTCTTCTTTAAGAGAAAATTTCTGTAAACAATAATAAATTGTTTAAACAATTATTTAGTAAACGTTGGTTAATTATCACTTCGCTCTAATTATAAAGTGGAAAAAAGACTGGAATGTTAAAAAAACTGCAACTTTCCAGCGTTATTCTACGAAAATATTGTTATAAATAATAATTATTGTAAAAACAATTTTTGTTACATTTGTTTAATTATTTAATTTTTCTAAATTAAAAGTAAAAAAATTTAGAAAAAAATCGCAATTTTCTATCTCTTTCTCAAGAGAAAATTTCTGTAAACAATCATAAATTGTTTAAACAATTATGTTTGTAAACTTTGATTATTTATTACCTTACCTTTAATGAAAAGTTGTAAACTTAAGAAAAACCCACAAGTTTCTAGCATTATTCTAAGAGAATATTGTTATAAATAATAATAACTTGTTTAAACAATTTTTGTTGAATTTATTTAATTACTTACTCACCATGAAAAGTTGAAAAATTCAGAAAAAATCGCAACTTTCTAACATTATTCTAAAGAAATAATGTAATAAATTATAATATATTGTTTAAACAATTTTTTTAACTTTAAATATTTCCACGATAAAGCTGAAAATTTGGAAAAATTTGGAAAAAATCACAACTTCTACCTCTTTTTTAAGAGAAAATTTCTGTTAACAATAATAAATTGTTTAAACAATTATTTGGTAAAGGTTGGTTAATTATCACCTCACTCTAATTATAAAGTAGAAAAAATGCTGGAATATTAAGAAAAAAACCTCAACTTTCTAGCATTATTCTAATTTAAGAGAATATTGTTAAAAATAATAATAAATTGTTAAAACAATTTTTGTTAAACTTATTTAATTATTTCCTTGCCCTGAATGAAAAAACAATCCAGAAAAAATCGCAACTTTCTACCACTTCTTTAAGAGAAAATTTGTGTAAACAATAATAAATTGTTTAAACAATTGTTTGTAAACTTTGATTATTTATTACCTTACTCTTAATGAAAAGTTGTAAATTTAAGAAAAAACCACAAGTTTCTAGCATTATTCTAAGAGAATATTGTTATAAATTATAATAAATTGTTTAAAAAAATTTTCTTGAATTTATTTAATTACTTACTCTCAATGAAAAGTTGACAAATTCAGAAAAAATCGCAACTTTCTAACATTATTCTAAGCAAATAATGTTATAAATTATAATAAATTGTTTAAACATTTTTTTTAACTTTAAATATTTCCACGGTGTAGCTGAAAAATTGGAAAAATCAGAAAAACCGCAACTTTCTAGCATTATCCTAAGAGAATATTGTTATAAATAATAATAAACCATTTAAACAATTATTAACTTAAATCAATTATTTCATCGCTAATTTTCCAGAGAAATATCAATAGAAAACTCGATAAGCCTTATATTGAAATAAAAGAAAATTTATTAAATAAACCATTCAATCTTTTTTCTCTTGAACAATACCACAATTAATCAAATTGTCTCTCTTGAAATAATTTTTATGCAATACCTGTCCTTTCACCCCTATAAACACCTGAAAACAATTTTTCAATCCAAAATAAAAAAATGTATATCATAAAAAACCAAAATTGAAAAATTGATTCTATGAAAAGAAAATATTTTTCTAAATCCGGCGAACGTAGAATAAATATTTTTGGTAAGCCCACAGCGTAAGTGGAAAAGGGCGGCTTTAAGTTCACCGAAATTCGGTGAGCCTAGAGAAAATATTTTCGGTGCACTTCCGAAATTCTTGTTTTTTTTTTTCAACTTTGAGATTCATATTTAGTTATGGATTTTAAATTCGAAATGAAAACAAAACTCACCGGGACGCCGTTTTATCGACGAGGAAAAACCTTCACCTTCTCGAGGTACTCGAGCAACGACCGAACCACTACTGATAAGAAATTCAGAAAATGATGCCGCCCCACCACATGAGGACGCTGGCGCCATCTATGCCACCTTCTGTGAACTCGCGAACGACGCGGGAAATTTCAAATCTCAAATTCAATCATTTCCTCAAAAAGTTTTAGTTTTCGTTGATATAATAGTAAATAAATATTTTTAAACAAGTTTGTTTGATTATTCAGATTTTTTTATTTTATTTTAGACAAAAACTCAAGGCATTCTGAAAGTTATTTAGAAGGTTAAGTTTTGGAAAAATTCAAAAATAAGTTAAAATTTGAAAAGATTAAACAATTTTTTTACAAACTGTAGACATTTCATTCGAAAATAAAAGTAGAAGCGTTTCAGGAACTTTCAAGGATTTCAAGAGAATTCCAAAATTTTCTCCAGATTCATTGAAAAATTTTATAAAAATTTTGAAAATTTTAAATATGTCGAAAAGAATCTAGAAAATTAAAGACATTTTTTTTCTCGCAGGATTTTAGTGATTTTATCAAATTTTAGGATATATTTTCAGAAATATTTTCAAGTTTGAAAATATTTTTAATATCTTCAAATCTTCTAAAATTCCTTAATATTTTTTTAACTGACTTGCATTTCCGCTAAAATTTGCTGAAATTTGCAAAAATCATTTTAAAAAATTTTAATTGTATTTTCAACCTTTTTTGTTGACATTTTTAGATATCTTTTGAATTGTTTTGAAATCTTTTCAAATTTTGTTTACAATTTTATTGTTCTAAATAAACAATAATTTAAAACTTTACCAGCATTTTCAAAACTTTTTTGACATTTTTGAAAATATTTTTAAATATTTTAAAATACCTTTTAAGTTTTCTTTAAAATTAATTTTTCAAAATAAAAAATAATTTTGAATTTTCCCACAAAAATTTCCCATAATTCGAATTTTTTCCTAGATTTTAAAAAAATCATACAAATTAAACAAGTCGCCTTAAAATTTTCAAGATTATTTTTCGAAATTTTTGAGAATCTTTCAAAATGTTATTAAATCTGTTTAAATCATTTCTAATAATTAATTTTCCAAATAAAAAATCACTTTAAATTTTCCCAAGAATCTTTAAAAAAAATGTTATCTTGAAACTTTTCAAAATTCTTAAAAAACTTCACATTTTTTTCAAAATCTTTACAAATCTACATTTAGGTGTACATTTAAAAAAATATTTTAAAGTCTTCAATTATTTTTTAAATTGTTCAAACCTTACAAATATTTTTTAAAATCATCTTTCCTAAAACTTCAAAAAAATTCTGTAAAATTAAAAGAAATTTCCTTAAAATGTAGATTTTAAATATATCGAAAAAAAGAAGATTTTAAAAAATTCTTCAAAAATAATTTAAAATTTGAAAAGGTTCAATAATTTTTTTACAAACTGTAGATATTTTATTCGAAAATAAAATTAGACAAATTTTAGAAACTTTCAAAGATTTCAAGAGAATACACACATTTTTTCCAGATTCATGGGAAAATTTAAAAAAAATTTGAAAATTCCAAATATGTCGAAAAGAATCTAGAAAATTTTGAAGAAATTTTTTTTCCCGCAGGATTTTAGTGATTTTATCAAATTTTAGGATATATTTTAGGAAATATTTTCAAGTTCTAAAATATTTTAAATATCTTCAAATCTTCTAAAATTCCTTAATATTTTTTTAATTTTAATTATTTAATTAATTTTTTTTTTTCAATTTGTTTAAACCTTACAAATATTTTTTAAAATGATTTCGCATTTTTCCTAAAGCTTTAACAAAATTCTTTAAAATTAGAAAAATTTCCTTAAAATGTAGATTTTAAATATATCGAAAAAAATTAAGATTTTTAAAAATTAATTTTGAATATAAATTTTGAAACGATTTCAAAATATGTCAAATAATTTTAAAAAATGTAAAAAAAAAATTACAAAATTTTACGAAAAATTCGAGTCAGTTTAAGAGAGATTTAGAAATTTTTCCAGTTTTGAAAAAGTTCAGAAATAATTTAAAACTTAAAAACATTTATAAAATTTAAAACAAAATGTAAAATTTTAAAGATTAAAAAAAAATTTTGATGCTTTTTAAGCATTTTTAAAGGTTTCAAGGGAATAAATTTTCTTAAAATTCCTGAAAATTTTTTTTACGATTTTTTTATATTTTGAAGCATTAATTTTTAAAAAACAATTGTAATTGTTCTAAGCAATTTTTATAAACAAATTCACTTATTTGGCTTTTCTATACATATATAATTTTTATTTTCTGCGGAATAATTTCTTTTCATTGAAAAATACAAATTTTCACATAATAGAATGCCATTAAATAACATTTTTATTTTTATAAACAATTATTATAAATAAATTAATTAATTTACCATTCTTATAAATAGATCATTTTTTTCGCGTAATCATTTATTTTCATCTGAAGAATAAAACTTGTACACAATATACTTTGATCCTAAAATATTTTTTGTGGTTATAAACAATTGAAATGAAAAAATTTCATTATTTTTCATTTAAATGGATAGACATTTTTTGTTTTTTCGAAATAATTTTTTTTCATGTCAATAAAAAAATTTTACACAATCAACGGAAATTTAACAATATTTTTTAATTTGTTAAACAAATGCAGTTAAATAATTTTAAATCTAAACATCCAAAATTATGGAATTTCGAATTCAAATTCATAGCCGTTGAAATCTAAACTTCACTGCTTTCAAAACGTTAAAATAAATAATTTAAATCCCATTTTCAAAATTAATTTTATATTCAGGGTAATCAAAATTTGGTAGATTTAAAAAGAAATTTTGAAAATTCTACACAGAAAATGGGGACCAAAGCTGAATATTTTTTATATTCGATAATTTAAAATTGAAAACTTGAATTTCAAATCTACAAATCTGAAAAAAAAAATATTTTAAATTCAAAATTACGATTTAAAAAATCCGAAAAAGCAGTAAGGCCATGTAATACTTACCCGATTCCTACCTTACCGACATTTTTGCGCAACAACTCACGTCCACACTAATTGGGATATCAAGTTAAAAATTTGGGTAATTTATTCGAACGTTTGTACGACCCTGAATTTCTCGAAATACAAAAAAAAATCCAAATTTGATTTTTTTTATTTCCAGAAATTTATAATTATGCAATCAAAATCGTTTCTTTGTCGTTTATTTCGTTGAATAAATATCAAAAGTGAGTGCCATAGGCACAAAACACAAAAATAATTCGCTTGCAGTCCCGAGCGACCTTGCAGTCCCGATCGACTTTGCAGTCCCGAGCAACTTCGCGAATGGGGCGGTTACACTGCAACCTGACGCATATTATTGCACCTCGGGTTGCCGCACACCATGTAAGGAATAATTTATTAGTAATTAATTAACATTAATGAAAAATTAATTAAAAAGTTAATTATTAATTATTCATTACATTCTCTGTGCGTCGGGTTGCAGTGTGACCGCCCCAATCCATTAGTTGCTCGGGACTGCAAGGTTGATCGGGACTGCAAGGTTGGTCGGGACTGCAAGGTTGATCGGGACTTCAAGTGAATCGTTTTTTTTAAAGTGTTTTGTGCCTTTGGGACTCACTTTTGATATTTATTTATGAGAATAAACGCCAAGGAAACGATTTTAAATGCATAATTATTAAAAAATTTAACCTTAAAAAGAGAAAACTAATTTTTTTTAAATAAAACACAATGTATTTAATATATTCATTCATCCCATTATGTATATTGCGCATTATAATGTACATGATTACCCGACTGAGTCTTACCAACTCAAGAAAATTCGATAAATAATTAAATAACAAAGAAAATTAGACTGACCGATGCAACAAATTCAAAAGCACTCACTCTTCACTCCATCCCGACCTCAAGAAATTCACGAAATCTCCACGATGAAACATTTTTTGCACGGCCATGAAATTAATTTATAATTTATTTTAATTAATTACACTACTTAATGTCTCGTTTATTTATAATTATAAAGATCCGCTTTTTCTACGATATACATACAGAGTTTTATTTGCATTACAATTTTCAGTATGCAAGACACTTTTATTGATCGTTTCATTCATTTATTTTTACTTACTACTTCGATTAATATATTACAATTGCGCACGAAATAATATCATACTTCAACAAACACTTGCAAACTTTGCACGCTAAATTTACAAAAAAAAAATCCTCTCTTGTGGCAAAATTAAAAAACGAGTTTTCATTCATTGTAATACTTTTCTAAAAGATTTTTTTCATATCAAAGAACCTTTCTTGAGGATTTATCCTGGTCCAACATAACCTCAAACTTACTGAGGATTAAAAAAATCAAATAACTGAAAACTGATATAAAAAAAATGGCAAAAACAATTTTTTTAGTATACTACTATCAGATTTTTCGTTTATAATTCAGGAAAATTGAGAGCAGCTATTTTTTCAATTGCTCATCAAGTTTGAGGTTATGTTGGACTAGGTCAACTCGAAGGACCATTTTTTTTTAACTTGCCACAAGTTCGACAGTTTGAAATAATATGAAAAGAGCGAATATTTTTTAAATCGTGCAGGGTCGCAAGTTTTAGTTTATTCTACATACAAAACAAAAACAAGAGAAATAACGATCGCAGAGCATAGATTATTAGTGCTGTCGCATTTGAGAGTAACAATAATAATTACATTATATTACTTTAAATGCTTCAAAGTTTAACGTCCAGTTTTTTGTATGCTTTATGGCAAAGTTCTTACTTTTTTCACTGGCTTTTTATTTTATTTTATAGTTCAGTTGAAACTCGGGTCACGAGGTAATATTTTTGTCTTTCGACGATTTTGTCACGATTGGAATTTTCGATAAATAGGAGTTTTGAGTCACTATTTGATCTGTGGTTTGAGATGTTGCAGGAATTCGTAGTAACTCAAAGCTGATTCGAAACGATCCTCGATTAGTCTTTCGGTGAATTGAGTTCTAAAATGACTGTCGTCCCTGGAAAAAAAATTAAATTAATTCCAGAATTAAATCAATTAAATTTATTTATTTAATAACAAATATCATCCTTTGGATTATAAGTTAAAAATATCCAAATTTTAAAGCATTCACATTTTAAAGTCTAATAAATAAAAAATATGTCATGAAAATTACCAAATTCGAAAAGACCCAACATTAATTTCCAATTAAAT
>JAABKJ010005336.1:0-23169 GCA_011634705.1 Andricus grossulariae
AAACTTCTTCCACCAGAAGTTCTTGATACAATCTGGTCCAGCACCAGAGAAGTTCTTTGTGCCTCTGAGTGCTTTTTCCACCTCTTCGACGGTGATTGATGGACATTCCTCCTCAGATTTTATGAGGCTGTCGCAAAATTCCTTGAAGCAGATGATATTGTCAGTATCTTCTTTCAACTTCAGTGTTTTCGGGATCTTGTTTACCTCTCTCCAAAAAGTCTCTACCTCGTTGGGCTTGGGTAGATTTTTTACAGAAACAGGGTGATCACTGAAGAGGCGAGATGAGTCAGCGATAAACTTTTGATTCTCCCTGATCCATCATTTCCGTGAACGGTCTACCAGATGTTATGTAGACAACCACACATTGAACACGGGACGCATTCTATCTTGCCCATCCAATCTTCTTGTTCAGCTGATGCAAGCGTCTTTTTGGCTTTTGATCCATCGTCGGTATGAGCCTTCGATTTGAATCAGCCAAAGCTCTCGCAGCACCATAAATTGAGCAATTGATGGTTCAGAGGTCGGACTCTTGCGAGATTTCTCCACGGAGGGAGGCATCCATTTCAGCCGGATCTTGGGGCTTAAGAGAAACTTGCATGTTAATGTTCCTTCTTTTCCTAAACTTGTGATCATCTCTCAGAAGGTGCCTGCTTTCCGCGGTTGGTCTTAATATCGCTTCCTCATCTTCGGCTGCAGCTTGATGAAACAGTGGTTGGGAAAGCGCTCCGCGTACATATCTGTTTTTCCAGAGGCAGGCACGTTGATTTCGCAACGATTGAATCGAAACGTGCTGAAGCTCTGAGTGTTTCTGGCACCACAGAGTATGCATACGCGCCATAAAGCCTCGATGAACAAGGATAATGCTGGCATCATAGCAGTCTAGCAAGTCATCCTTGAGTTGATTCGTCCACTTAATGTGGGCGTTTTGCCGGTTCGTCGTCGTACTTCCATCTAAATCATTTTCAGCACGCCGAACTCTAGGATGATCGGCACTGTTCGCCGACCCATTGTCGGGTGCTCTGCGCGTTCGATCGCTTTGAACCGCATTTACAACTTTTTGGTATTTTGGTGGTGTCATTGTTTTTCCCACGAGCAGCTAGGGAAAGGGTTCATCCATCCTTGTAGAGCCCCGCGTGCAAGGATAAGGCTGCATACTCTTGAGAGGTCGCCCGACTCTACAAGAATGGACGAACACTTTCACTAGCTGCTCGTGGGAACAACAATGATTACATCAAACATATTTATAGTAAGAGCGGTTCAAAACAATCGAACGCGCAGGGCTCCCGACAATGGGTCAGACAACAATGCCGACTACCCTAGAGTTGGGTAGCCAATCATGACGGAGTTAATGCTATGGAACAGCGGAATCTCAATACTTTTGGGTGGATCGATTGACTCAATGACGACCTGCTAGAGTGCTACGATACCAGTATGTCATATATAAATTGTGTTGTGTATAATGCAGCGAGAACTTGGACTACATCAACTCACCACAAATATAGGCTGGGCAAGACAGTACGCGTCCCGCATTCAGTGTGTGATGGACTACATAACATCTGGCAGGAAATTCACCGCCAAGGTTCGACAGTTCGCATGCGAACTACGGATCCGTTATCACATACTTAACAAGTCAAAGCTGCTGACCATCAGGGAGCATATTGATGACAGAATACGAGTACTATCTGATGCTAGTAGAACTCCAGAGCAGAGGAAGAGGTGGGTCAGAGAAAACCAAAAGTTTTTCCCTGCCCCATCTCGACTATTCCAAGATCCTCCAGTTACTGTCGACCATCCGCCTAAACCAGAGGAGGTGCATTTTGAAGAGAAGTCTACGAAGTCCAACTCACCAGCATCTGGCCCGAATTTTCACCTCATATATAAAGTCGGAAGAGCCTATTCCGGAGTGGTTGGTGGAAGGGCGCACAGTGCTCCTGCTGAAGACGAGCAACTTAGCTGACCCTAAGAATTACAGGCCAATAACTTGTCTGAACACATTGTATAAGATCTTCACAGCTATCCTAAATTATAGGATTTTTCGGATAATCGGACCTATGTGGCGAGAAATGTACGAACGCAGCTCAAAGAAAGGCGTAGCAGGATGTCGGGAAAACCGGCTCATCGACAAATGTGTCTGCAAAGACGCACTATCTTACCAGCGCTTCCTATCGATGGCCTGGATTAATGACACAGGACAACAAAGTCTATACCCTTGCAACACGGACCAGACTAGGTGGGTCTTATATTTTCGGGGTCGCGGAATTCGAATCCGTTGTCCGTTTGGTCCCATCAGGTCAGGGTCAAGGTCAGTTCAAGGTCAAACATACAAAATTCATCGATAACGAATTAAGTCAGGGTACCTATAGGTTTTCGGGGTCGCTGAATTCAAATCCGTTGTCCGTTTGGTCCCATCAGGCCAGGGTCAAGGTAAATTCAAGTTCGAACCTACGAAATTCATCGCAATCCAAGTAAGTCAGGGTACCTGTAGGGTTTAGGGGTCGTTGAAATCGAATCCGTTCTCAAGGTCAGTTTAAAGTCAAACTTAGAAAATTCATCGCTAACCAATTAGGGCAGGGTACCTAAAGATTTTCGGGGTCCCTGAATTCGAACCCGTTGTCCGTTTGGTCCCATCAGGTCAGGGTCAAGGTCAATTCAAGGTCAAACCTACAAAATTTATCGCTAACCAAATAAGTTAGGTATCTATAGGTTCTCGGGGTCGCTGAATTTGAACCCGTTGTGCGTTTGATCCTTTCAGGTCAGGGTCAAGGTCAATTCAAGGTCAAACCTACAAAATTCATCGCCAACCAAATAAGTCAGGGTACTTATAGTTTTTCAGGGTCACTGATTTCGAATCCGCTGTCCGTTTGGTCTTGTCAGTTCAGGGTCAAGGTCAATTCAAGGTCAAACTAAACGGACAACGGATTTGAATTCAGCAAACCCGAGAACCTATAGGTACCTGACTTATTTGGTTAGCGATGAATTTTGTAGGCTTGACCTTGAATTTACCTTGACACTGACCTGATGGGACCAAACGGACAACAGATTCGAATTCAGGGACCCCGAAAATCTGTAGGTACCCTGACCTAATTGGTAAGCGATGCATTTTGTAAGTTTGACTTTGAACTGACTGAATTCAGCGACCCTTAAAACCTATAGGTACCCAGACTCAATCGGTTACCGATGAATTTTGTAAGTTTGACCTTGAACTGACCTTGACCCTGACCTGATGTGATCAAACGGACAACGGATTCGAAATCAGCGACCCCGAAAATATAAGACCCACCTTGTCTGGTCCATGTTGCAAGGGTTTATATTATGTGGCCCTGTGATTATTGGAAAGCTTTCGATTCAACCTGCCATAGACTTATCATACATCTGTTGGAAAGCTTAAAAGTTCATCCGCACATCGTGAAGTGCATAGAGAGACTGATGCCGCTTTGGAAAACCAGATTTACTAACTTATCTGAACAACATTGTGTGACAACTCCATGGATCCTAAAAGAAAATACGCTACTCGCGGCGACAGATAGAAAATACGTATCTGACGCACTCTATACTATGTATATATAAATTTCTATATACTTAGTATAGAGAGCGCCTAATACGTATTTTCTATCCGTCGCAGATACAAACGTCTCATTCAGCAGATTTGGTCTTCCACACTGTTGGCGAGGAACAAAGTATCTGTAACGAACATGCTTGCCGTGCCGATGGTACTCTATTCATTTGGAGTGGTTCCCTGGACGAAGGACGAGCTCAGATCCCTTGATTACGGGTCACGAACGGTTATGCACATGAACAAAAGCATGCACCTTAAGTCTTCTGTTCCGCGACTCTACATCTCACGCTGTCAAGGTGGACGCGGAATACTGAAACTTGAATGTTTTTACAACAGAATTATTCTGGGTACAGCACATATAGTCGCACATATAGTGGGCAAAGGAGCGTTTCTGTACAACGCAACGGAGGAGGCTGCTGACATACTCGGCCTTGACTTCAATATCAGAAGTGAGGAAAATGCATCAAATTTTATACGCGGCATCTTCCACAGAAATGTGAAGGATCAGTCGATGTCATATGAGCTAACGTTTGCTTTCTTTAAATCACCCGGATTGAAGTGGGGCACGGAGGGTTTTATTCAGGTATGTCAAGACTGTGTTCTTTCTACTCTAGCATACCGTCGCCAAACTTTGAGCCAAGACATTCCCAATGATAGCTGCAGAGCGTGTCATGCACACCCCGAGCATCTAGGACACACACTATCTAGTTGTCCTACTCATACGGGAACGACTTACATCCAAAGGTCATCTCTATTACTCTCACGGCATTATCTCTGATACCGCTCCGCTAAATCTTTCTAGGGAAACAGAGTCAATTGTCGAAAATGAGAAGTGCTACATATACTGGAACTTCATATTCTCGACAATTGTTTCTGTTGCGCACTCTAGGCCTGACATGGTTCTTCTTCACTGCGAGAAATGAACCATGTTCATTATCGACTTTTCAGCACCAGTTGATAAGAACTTTACAGCGAAGGAAAATAAAAAGAAAGAAAGGAATAAAGACCTTGTAAGAGAGTTGCGACGGTCATACCCGGAATATTTTGTTAAGCTAATCGTCCTGATCATCGGCGCTTTTGGAGGTGCCAAGCTTTCACTGGCCAATAGCCTGTAAAGCATCACTGCGTGTCAAAAATTTGCTAAGACACTTGCAGGGAAGGTGCAGAAGGCGTTCGTACTTAGGTCACTCCATGTCCTCAGGGGGAAGAGACTTTTGCCGCATCATCGTATTGAATCCGTCACAGACTCTAACCACGTATTTCACGGTCGTGAGACGTGGTTACGGCTGAAATTTTACCGCGATTTCGCTCGGAGTGGGTGCAATTTTTCAGATTAGCACACACTTTCGGCGAAATTCCGCCGTTGTCCTTATGTTCTGTGGAATCCAACCGTGGGCCGTATGACAAAGCCACCGAAAGCGTCCTCGGGTTGCGGATAGAGGGTTCCCGTATCAAAGGTTTCTGCTGAATATGGTTACAATAATTAATAAGTAGTCGCAGACAACTGTCAAGGGATGGTCCCGAACGAATAACTTGGCCTTGAATTCAGTATCAGGGGTGAGCAAACTGCATAAAACATTATCCATCTCAGGTACTCACTCCTGAAGCTTTCCTCAAATCACCCGAATTGAAGCCGGGCACGGAGAGTTTCATTTTAGCGTGTAAAAAAGGTGTCATTTCCACTTTAGCATACCGTCACCACATTTTGAGCCAAGACGTTCCCGATGATAGTTGCAGAGCGTGTTATGCACACCCCGAGCACTTGAGACACATTTACTATTTAGTTTTACAGCTCATGCTGTAACAACGTACATCTAAAGGCACAATGTGGCCCTAAGATTGCTTTATTACCATCTGCGTCATTCTTACGATATTAGCCCTTATACCGCTCTGCCAAACGCTTCTAGAGAGATAGAGTCAATTTTCGAAAATGAGAAGTGCTACATATACTGGAACTTCATATTCTCGACAATTGTTTCTGTTGAGCACTCGAGGCCTGACATAGTTCTCCTTGACTTCAAGAAATGAACCATGTTCGTTATCGACTTTTCAGCACCAGTTGATGAGAACATCACAGCCAAGGAGAATAAAAAGAAAGAGAGGTATAAAGACCTTATAAGGGAGTTGCAACGTTTATCACAGGAATATTCTGTTAAGCTAGTCATCCTGACCATTGGTGCTCTTGGAGGTGCCAATCTTTCACTGGTTAATAGCTTGTAAAGCATCCCAGCGTGTCAACGAAATGCTACGACACTTGCTGGAAAAACGCAGAAGGCTGTAATCATTGAGTCGCTCCGTGTCCTCAGGGTGCACGTGACTTTTGCCAGATCATCGTATTGAGCCCATTGCAAAATGTAACCACCTATCTCACGGTCGTGAGACGTGGTTACGGCTGAAATGTTACCGCGTTTTCGGCAGGAGCGGGTGCAATTTTGTAGAATGACACCCGCTCCCAGTGAGAATCCGCGGTTGTCCTCATGACAAACTTATAATTATATAATATATAACATCCGACTTTTATTAGAAGTACTCGCATTTGCATATACGTTTGGCTAAGGGAGCGGAAAATCATCGAATGTAGACAATCATCCTCGGCGTCAAGCCTCCCGATCGACATTAATTAAAACGCAGCTAATACACAAACTGGTTGTACGTCGCAGATGGTCACTTATCCGAGTGGTATCCGCGCTCAAAATAGTTTGACACCGCGACTGAGTAAAAGCTTGCTTAAGTTATTGTATACTTAAATCAAGTGATGAAGTAGGACTAATTTATTATTACAAATAATTAAAAAATAAAATACAATAATTTAAATAGAAACCTTTTTTTCAAAGTAGATGAAAAACCTATTTCTTGAAGTAGGAAAAAAGTGCACGGAGGGCGTGTAAGGTTGAGGGAGGCGCAACACGTGAGCTTCGTTTCCGTTTCCGAAGATTATTCTAAGCGGTTTCAAGAGGATCACGAAATCGAAGAGACTAGAAACAAGGAAATAAAGCCATCTTAAGCTATCATAAACTAATTATCGAAGGAAAAAAATACGGAGAAAAGGATGTCTTGGGACCCGAGACAAATAAAAAGGAATAAGAGGAGAGAGCGAAAGATCCAGCCGCATTCAAAAACCCAAAGAAGCAGGAGTCGAATCCTCAGCTGAAGAGGAAGGCCATCGCAAGTAGGTAATCAAGTTACAATAGCACCGGCAACGTACAGAGATTACAAGTCGCCGCAACGCAATTGTTTATTTTGGAACCGCCATGGTTTTAGGAACTTCACGAAACGAAATTCACGAAACTTCATGGCAATGGTTAAGTCCAACAAAATATCTGAGATGAAATAATAAATAAAAAAGGTATATCTTAGAGTATACAATATCCCAAGTGCCGGAGATAAGAACGAACAAATAGTGACGTCTCTTTTCAAATGGAAAGAGGTAAAACAAATTGAAATACCAGTCCATGCGATCTTACAGTCGAGCTTTTATTAATTTTGAGAGGGTGAGCATTACAAATTTCGACAGTAATTTAATAATTGCAATTAAGAAGATGGCGAATTCAAACAGGTATCTGCGAACTCAAATTGTAAATATAATAAAGTACGTTTTGAGGCGGATAGCAATAAACTCATAATCCTTCTTACAAAAGGTTATTTTATTTCCCTGAGTCAAATAACTACATTACAGAATAAATCTGTCGTTTGATACGAATTCTATTGACGATTCGTGGAAGCTCGAGAGACCTTTCAGCAAGTCACTACAAGAAACGTACAGCAGTGGGTTTTGAACGCTGCAAGTAAATTTGAAGGTTCTGGTTTTAGAATGTTTTTAAAGCAAAATCCTCTTACCATGTATGGGCGAGTTTTACTTCTCGTGTTCGTATGCCTCCATGAGTCGGTAGGTTTGTTTGAACCTAGGGTTCAGACGACAATGGATGTGTACGCCAACAAGTATAACAGCGTTATTTTTGCATCCTTGAAATCTGGAAAACTCATAACGGTTCTGTAGAAAGACATCTTAAATGTTGCTTTCAAGTTATATGCACACAAAAAAGTTTCTTCTTTTAGTTTACTCTTGTGGAATGCAAACGAACCTAGGGTTGAATGATGAGATTTTTCAGGACAATTATAAAATACTAACGCGCACTACCAAAGTGTACGTCGAAAATGCATTCCTGCTGTTCAACCATCGGACGTCTACTTCTATACTCAAGTGAAAATTGGGCTTCCTAATAAAACAACAAGAGCATTAAACTAATTCCCGAGAGGAACTCATAAAGATTCAATCAATCATTCACCACCAGTTGCCTTCTCCACTTTTTTCTGAAATGATATACGCATGGTATGTATCAAAACTGACGAGTGATCGAGAAATTTGTTTAAATTTAAGCCAAGTATGATTCCCAATAGATACTTTGAAAAAACCTTGATCATGCGCTACTCCAGTTGATACTTCTGATTGATTCGGAATTATAAACTGAAAATTTGTAATTGCACTGTAAATAAATTCCATAGAATTGAATATTATTATTGTGTTTTATTTCAAGTTATTTGAATGAAAAAACATTTGAAATACTTTTCCAAGTACCAAATATTTCTTTGATGAGTCACTGTTCCGTTTGATAATTCTGTTTCAACATACAATTTTTTGTTTAAAAGGCCACGTTCATATTTCTTATTCTGAATCTAATTGCTAAATATTCTGAAAAAGTTAATAATTTTCATAGAAAAATGATTCGTTCAGAAAAAAAAGTAACATTCGAAAAAGTAAGTTTTCTGCTAAAAAAACATTCTAAAACGTAGCACTGAAACACGAAATCATACGAAATACAAATTTGGCTTAGCAGTTCTAACCACAACTGTAGAGATGGCGCCACTGTATCGCTATACTATCCTGCTTACAGACATCGACCTTTAAAGAAACATAGTCTGTTCTCGAGACGATATTCGCACACTAACGTAAATACAACCCATATTCTTTCGATGACGTCACTTTTCTACTCCCTCGGGAGTAGAAAATACTTTCTACTAACACCGCACAAAGAACCAGATTGTAGGCCCGCTCCAACGACACGAAAATGGGCCGAAATCGTAGGGGTGTTTTACAAAACTAATAATGTAGCCTTGGATTGGATTGATACTTCTTTTTATGAAAGGCATGCCTTTGGAAATGTTTCAGGTGATGAATGGAGATTGGGTGCTTAGAATCATAGAGATGTAAATGATTATAAAGGAAGGGAATTGCGGATTACAATGCGCGTAAAAAAGCTAGATATTTTATGTGTACCTAAATCAAAGAAGTAGGGACGTAAGACACAAAATATAGGAAGGGTGGACTTGCACCATGGTCAGGAGTAGTGACTGAATCATATGGTAGTCAGGGAGTTGGGTGAATTCTGAATGAGAGGGCAAAACAGCATGTCAAAAAGTACGAATATATCTCTTCCTAGTTTTTGTGGATTTGAATGACAGTGGAATTCAGTAATAGCATGCTACTCTAGTGTGAGTCTCCTTGTCTCTCACAGTGGTACTTAAGAAACGAATTTAACTTTCACTTTGCTCTTCTCTTTGTGATCTCTTCACGATCTTTCTCTGCGTAAAAATGTCATGCAGTGGAGATGACGAATACTTCTTCAAAATCAGAGCCGATTCAGGTATGATTTTCTTTGATGATGAAAAATATTACAGAAAAATCATTGTTATCAAGTATCAGGAGTTATGTGCAATTGAATGATAGCGGTCGGGGTGAATCGTCGAATATTCGGGACCCTATATCTTGATAACGCGTTACACTAGGTGCAACCCCTTTACAGAACTTAGAGAGGTCCACCAATACTACAATTTTACGGAGTTTCAATAAGATAGGCGAATACATTATTTTAGGCGGGGACACTTGGCAAATTTTATCCCATACCTATTAAAAACCTGGATTTTATTCCCAGAAGAGCGAAAGAGGACCCTTTTTAAAGGAAATTTTCAGGTTAAAAATTCAACTTTCGCATGTTTATAGAATTCGCGAAGAAGTATTATTATAAGATTCGATAAAACTGGCTTCTTACTTATCGATACTCTCAGATATGCCACGAACGGTAAGCTGCACAAAGGTGCTTCATGTCAAGAACCAATAAAATTAGTAATGTAGAATAAAACTATAACTCACTTGCTTAACAAGACGATCCTCGTTTGCCGAAAATAATCTGTTTAATGTTTCGCACGCAACTGCAACCATATCTCTCCTAGATTGCATAGCGTGTTTTAATGGATTTATACATTCCGTTTGGGAGATAGACAATATGCAGATCTAAGTATAAATGAAAAAAATGGCGAAATTTAAAATACAGCTGAAAAATAGGGAAAACACAAGAGATACCAAGGTAAAAAATAAAAAATTGTATTTACTTCACTTGTTGTCAACTGATGTAATATTAATATGGTTGATTTATAAACAGATGGTTGGTTATTTCGGTTTGCCATTTGCCGGCATAAACGTGGTATGTGACCTAACGAAGGTACTTGGTCCGCTAAGCTTGGCTGAGCTTGCAAGAGATTCACTAAAGCTTGAGTTGTCAATTCTAGCATGTCTGGCTAAAAATGAGAGCAAAAATGGATAATTTCTTGTATTTTCAGGATAATTTAAGAAATTTTTAACCATACATACATCAGCTTTTTCTTTAGCCATTAGAGTTAAAGTCGTATCCATAAGATCACTTAAAAATTCTTTTGGTCTTCTAAGAGCCCATGCAGGGTTCGCTACAAATAATCTGAGATAAACACCTCCTATGGCAGGTTCATTTGTGGTAGTATCAATATTATTCTGTATATCAGGTAGCTTCAAAACAGAGTTAGGATTTTGTTTTTGTATGCCGTAATGCCTAAAATATAAACGAAACGATATTACACTTGTAAAGAAGAAATAACATTAAATTACCCTGTACTCACTGCTCTTTTAATTCAGCAACTATTCTTGAAACTTTGGCCTTCGTTTTTTCGTCCCATATTAATTCCGGATTTTCCTGCTTTGACTCAAACATGTGCACGCATTGTTTCGGATCATCACGGATTGTCTCACTGAACAATCGGGGCAGAAATTTAGATAGATCTAACTTAACTTTTGGACCAGCTAATTTATCAGATGCCATCTTAGCTAGTAGTTCTGCTGCTATTTCGCGGATTTGTGTATTGCTTGAATTGCAAAATAAGTCAAGAATATATATAACGGCACCTATAAGATTAATATTTATGTTCATTAAATATACATAGTTGCAAAGAGGAGCATGAACAGAGCTACTAGAGGACAATGAATACGAATTTTGCGTTCGAAATTTAAATATTCAAAACGGTGGATTCAATATAGTGACAAAAAATGATGAAAAATGCACTGAATGGGCAAACTGCCATAAAAATTGATCCGTTTGTTTTTTAGGGTGGCTAAATACTAATTTGGCATTTACATTGTCGATGGCAGATCCGAAATAGCACTATCGGAGTCGCACGAGCAAAAATATTTACTTTATTTCCTTTACATAGACACTTAAAAATTAAGAAGTCACAACCCGAAATCGACTAGTGATCACCGAGCAATAGTCCTCTCGACATGGAGCCTCTTGCATGAGAGGTCACTAACCTTTTTTGAGGGGACATACACTTTAGAAGTGGGTTCCTAACCACCAAAGCCTCAGTAGAAGTACATAGAAAAATTTCCACTGACAACGAGACAGAGATTGAACCCCAGTCCTCCTGCTCGAAAGCCTGATGCGCTATGGTTTAAGCCACCGGGACTCTAACCATATGAGATGAAACATTCGTTTTCTTTAGTTTAACTGGGAATTTGATACATTTTCATTTTTGCTCAGGACACTTTAGAGCAGAATACCAATTATTGGAACTAGTTATTTTAGATCAAATACGCTTTTAGCCAAAATTATTATTCTAACAATAGTTATTTGACATTTGATATTTTGTTAAACCACTTTATAACATATCTTAATTTTTGTCAAGGCAGTATTCCGAATCTGGTCACACTCCCTGAGTGATTCCTGCACACGTGTTTCCAACGTTCTGGAAATATACCTCTCGGGTGCCAGGCATATTTCATGGCACAGTGAATGACGCGGATCTCTTTGTAAAGAAAAGTGAGCCTCATCCACTGTGCCATCTGGCTGCCTCCATAGCCTGGCTAGTGTGGACAGAGCGGTCCTTCTGATGTAATCAGTTAGATGCCCACATTTATCGTACTGTCCTTGTGTATTATGTAAGTGTATGTGTGGGTGTTCATTACTTGAAATCGACCAGCGATCAACGAACGATAGACCACTCGACATGGAACCTCTTCCTTGGGAGGTCACTAGCATCGTTTCAGAGGATCTATAGTTTGAGGTGGGTTCCGAACCACGAAAGCCTCGGTACACAGTGAGGCCAAATCCCAAAAAGCTGGCCAAAACTATACAACGTTATCCAATCGAGTCGATACTCACTCGGGGGTTTTGGAGTCGCTGATGACGAATCTAAGGTCAAAATTTGAGAAAAGAAAATGGCGAATTCCAACATGGCAGTCGAATATGCTCAATTTTTTTTTATTAGCTTGAAGGTTAGTATAAGGGGATTTTCGAGGTCGCTGATTACGAATCTAGAGTAAAGAATGTGAAATTCAAAATGGCGGATCCAGTATGGCGGGCGAGTATGATACAACATTTTTGATTCTTTTGAAATTTGGTATAAGGGGGTTTTCGAGGTCGTTTGTGACGACATGCAAAAAAGCCAGGTGGCAGTTTCAGGCAGCTGGATTTTCAATTTTCTATTAAAAGACTTCCCAAACTATATCCTATGATAGGTGCGGACGTGTGTTTCTAATTTTCATAGCGTCTTTCCCATATTTCCCATTAAAATAATTTGTTTATTCCTACTTTTTGGGATTTGGCCTCACAGAGCTGTGGAAGTATAAAGAAAAATTTTTATTAGTATCAAGTATAATAGTAGAAAATGTTTTACAGAACAAAATAAGCCACTGTTTTATATGATTAAATGTGAATTTTATTTATTGGACAGGGTTGCTGCATAAATAATAATAAAATGCACAATAATACATACATGCCGAAGGTGTTCTCGCGTTGGCATCGTGGTACACCGAGAGAACATACTTACGTTTTATGTATGAGAAATCCATGAACTTGATGCTTGACCTATTCATGCTAAGACGGTATGTACTTCGAGCATTAATAGCCTAAAGTTCGTACTGAAAATTCATAACAATATCCATGGAAAAGTATCACTGCGCTCCTACTTCTTCTTCAGTCATTTTTACAGCTGACATGCTTTTAATGTAAAATAGCGTAGAATTTAACGCATGACAGGTCTAATACGCGAAACTCTAAAACTCCATACTATTATAGTGAGGTGAGCAACGAGTAAATAAGTGTGATGCGCGTAATTTTACTCCGAACGCTTGTAATCCATACTAAAATAGCATGGTCCCCATGCGTTCAAGGCATTAGCTCGTTTGTACATTAAACGCATGCCGTTGTTACTCTCAGATCATACAGTTTAGACTTCAAATGCATTACTTCAAATGCATGACTTCTTACAGGGTTTCCCATACCAGACTGGCAGAGAACGAAGAGCAAAGGGAATAAGAGGAACACCAAACCCCATGAAAAATATGGAGAACCTAAAAAATATTTTGAAATGATGTTTGCTTTCCGACTATCGTCGTGGTGCACCTCAAGCCACCACTGGGGACCACAGCATGCTGGACGGTAGTGATAGTGAGCTGCGATATGGTTTGGCAGATCTCACAAACCAAAAAGCTGACCAGCAAGAAAATCTGCGTCAAACGGTAAACGGCAAACAAACGCTAAATAATATCAACCGTGCCTGCTGAGAATGCTTTGGCTAGCGTTAGCAATTTACAGCCAACCGCTTCCACAGAAATACCGTGGGAAAGAATTGACTGGAATACGACAATGGAAGAAAAATTGACTTGTCTGTATTATGAATGCGCTAAGTTTGAAACTAAAAGCGAAAAGGGATACAAATTTAGGATGAAACTTGAACTAAAGAAAGCTGCATCCAAGACGCAACCGCGTAAACATCAAAGAAACTTGTACATAGCATACATTGCCGACAAGCAAGCTTTTCCTTCCATACCACATAATTATTTTCTTGAAGTCTTACAAATTTACAGAATCTGCCCACGCATTATCGACGTTTTAAGTCGTGCGATGAGGATTTGGGGTGAAAGAATTCAGTATTTTGATGATGGACAACCAGTGATAACTAGAATAATACCTAATAGGGCGGGTATCTTTCTAAAAAACTCCTTGAGTGCATTATTTTTCTGTTTGGCGTTGAACCCACTGAGCAAAACACTAAATAGCATGTCTCATGGGTTCAAAAAACATAATAATGAGGATGGTAATCAACTTACCCATCTTCTGTACACGCATGATCTAAATATATACGCTAGTTCAAACCAGAAGCTGCAGCAAGTACCCCATGTCACAAAGCAATTTTTCAATGATATGCACATGGAGTTCGGATTGGATAAATGCAAAACAGTGCATTTAATCAAAAGTTAAATAGAACCATCCGCGTTGAAATGACGAAGAACAAAATGCACCACAGTAATTTGTTGATTGAAAGGGTAGTTTTACCAATGGTGTATGACACAAGATAGACAGTTGCGAGACTATTTTAACAGCAAGCGAGATGTTGCGCTTTATAACACCATCTGTAAAGCTTTTTTCGATTAAACACCATTGAATTTCTTCAGAGGAGGCCTTGAATATCAAAGCAGAAACCATAGAGGAATTAGAAACGCGATGGAGACGAAAAGGAATCCACGGTGGGAACCTCAAAACGTTAGATCAGCATGAAGTGGATAGCGGGGCATCCAATATTTGGCTAAAAAAGCGCTTCCTGTTTCCAGAAACAGGAGGATTCATAATTGCAATTCAGGACAGGGTTATCGGCACTAGAAATTATCGCCAAAAAAGTCGAAATTTGAAGGCAACATATACAACCAAGATCCATAAGTATAGCGAGCTAAGTCATGAAGTGAAGACAATACGGAGGAATTGTGAAACATGCATCTATTCGCCGAACTGTAATTTGGCTACAGACCATGTACATGCAAGATGCACTAAACATCTCGAACATCTAGGAGTCAGTAGGGTACTTCTAGACCATCAGTAAGTAGGCGATTTAAGCCATATGGAGTGACAGATGGTAGCTCTGAAAAAGCATCCAGCACAGCAGCCGCTGTGTACGGACAACAGTTGTAAAATATGAACTTCAAGCAATACCATGCTCTTAATTTTGAGCCTACTACAACCTGGTCGCTGGAGATTTCAAACATCGTATTACGTTAATTCGTATCAAGTCCCATGAAAATTATAAGTGAAAAAATAATAAATTAGAGTTGAAGAAAAAAAATTGTTTACATACGAAAATTATTTTGTATCGGTTTTTACTTTGATTGAGTCCGTTCGGATTGATTCGACTTGATCACAAAATGAGTCGGTTCGAAAAATTCGACACATGCACATCACTCAGTAGAACAATTCTCAGAATAAAAAATTTTTTTTCAAATATATTAATTGTTAGTTATCTCAAGTTTTCTCCAAATGTGTAAAATATCTTCCCAAGCCACAAATTAGTCTCAAAATTTCAAGTTACCATTTATTTATTTATTTTTCACTTTTTAAATAACACCACATATTCATCACATATTTCGGAGACATACATAAAACTATATAAAATGGTTCTTAACAGCCCGAATTAAACGAGTATAAAGATTTTTAAATTTAAAAAAAATCAAAATTTTCTCCCATGTTTATGTTATGAGAAACTTCAAGTGTCTGAAGCGATGGGTATCAACCGTATATAATACCAACCGTTATGGCTCACATTTGGAAAACTTTCTATTTTTGGGCATTCAAAACAAATCGCAAATGTGTTTAAATATCAAGTGTTCCAACTAAAATTATCATTTTTTTGATCGACTTGAAACTAGGTTGAATTATATTCCTAGTGGACCTATATTAATGTCAAAATTAAAATAGACTTTTGGAGAAAAAAAACTCGACTTAAATAATTTTGTTTTCTATTTCAGAAAATAGTTTTTTTATACTCTTTAAAATCATGTAGAATAAAAAGTGGAATGGAAATATTTTCTTGGCCAAATTGAGATTGTTACGTTCGAGGGTACCATGCTGAACTTACGCAGTGCCCGGGTATAAATACTTTCAGGTCTAATGTGCCTCTAAACGTATATTGAACTATTTCGGGATGATTATCTGAGCATAAATATATAAAGTACGCTATATATTTCATTTTCCACTTTTTATTTCATTCATAATTTTCCTGATGCTGTCAAAATCTAATGTACGAATGTATATAATTTAGGCTTAATGGCAGTAAACTAGAAGCGTAAGCTATCCACTGAAATAAGAATATTGCAAGTCGGAAACATTTATAAATACTGTGTTCAATGAGATAATGCAGACATTTTTCTCAGCATATTCGCGTCGCGTAAGGCACTAAGTCACCTGATTGACCAGAAACGTTCTATAGACACAGCCGATTGGTTGCATTTGCACGATGGGGCAAAGAGATGATCGTAGCGGTGTGGGAATGAGAGGTTTGCGTACCAGAACACACTTCGGAATCTATAAGTGGGGCATCATCTGCAAGCAACCCTGGCGATATCAATGCCTGGGGTCAAAACAAACGGAAAAACCACGACGAGCTAGAATGTCGGGAGCTGCTCTGCTGTTCCAACTAAGAACATAAGAAGTTGCATTTTTCATAAGGGTCACAGTCGCTTGTTTTACACGCATTATACACACATCGCTTACCCCTCTTTTTTGATATTTTTTTTGGTAGAATCTGACGTCAGAGCAATTCGGCCACCGGGGGTCCCAAGCTCGCCAGAGTCAGGTCAGTTTACCGTCACTCTTTTCCAACACTTTTCCCGGTCTCATGAATTTTCTGAAAATTTGAGAACGATCTTCGAATGAACGCATCGTTGAAACAAGGGAAGGCTTACTTTTCTTTTACACTTTCTCGTGGTGTGTTTCTCTCTCTCTCTCTCTCTCTCCAACTAATGAAGTTGCCATTTAAATTTAGAGCTCATGCAAACACCTGACTTGTTTGAAAATTTGTTAAAAAATTGGTTGACCACTTATTTTCTGTATTTATTTCTTAACTTAGATTCTTGTATTTCAGCAGGGTATCTTGCAGTAATAAAATAATTATAAAATTTTAGTAAAATCTTTTTCTTAAAAATAAATAAAATCACGAGAATGATTCAATGATATTCTATTGTTTATCGATGTTATATACAAATAATAAAATATGTCTTTAATATTCACAATTTAAATCAATAAAATTATATCACAATATATATTCAATGTAAATACAATACGTTTCGACAAGTTTTCGATCAATTGCTAAAGATAAAATTAAAGTACACATAGACATAAGCCAATTCTGTTATATGCAAATAATAAAATATATTTATATTATTCACAATCAATAGATAATTGTGAAATTGAATTATATGTACAATAAATCTAAAGGATAATTTTTATCAGAAATCAGATAAAAACGCTGCGAAATAGTTAAAAACTATACGCGAAAGCTGCACATGTTTTTGTAGGTTTCAATTGTTTACATGGGGTTTATCCATTTTCAGATAAGAATTATTCTTTGAATTTCTCGGTTTTCTCCCTGCTCATGCAAATTATTTTCGGTCATTATAAGTTGAACTCTTTTGCATTTTATTCCTTTTTAATTGAAATTCAAAACATATTTCATTTCAAACTTTCATGAATTGAACAATTGAAAGATTTCTGGTTAAAAAATATAAAACCACGCTATCATTTTCAAAACATAAATTGAAGAATCAATTAATGAATTAAACAAATTTTAAAATTATATTATATCAAGCATTTCGAATCTAGAAACATTCAAAATTGAACAATCAACGTTTTTTTAACTGAACACTTCTTAAATTAGAAGTTAAATTATTTTTATTTTCTCAAGTTCAACAATCTTTAAAAAGCTTCCAAATTTTGTTTGAAAGTTTAAAAAAATCTACCTGTTGTTTAAGAGTTTTTCAAATTAAAATTCTTTCAAAACATTTTTTTAGAACTTCTAAATATCTTTTAAAACGATTAAAATCCCGAAAAATTGATTTTCAATATTCCTAGGAATCTTAAGAAAATGTTTTTATTCTTTTGAAGCCTTTTACAATTTGTAAAAAGCTTCTAAATTTTTTGTTCGAAATCTGCAAAAATCTACATTTAGTTTTAAATTAGGCCGTGGTTATTTCGACTGAATTTTCGGTACGAACAGCCGAGTAGTGCACACAATCTGCGTATAAATTGTTTAAAACCATTTCAAGGTTTGAATCAATTTTGAATATTTTCAAAATATCTAAATATCTCTTCAAATTACTCGAACTTTGTCTGTAAAGTTCAAATCTCTTTGAAACTAACGTTTCAAGGCTTTCTATTTCAAACAATTCAGTTTCAAATTATTTATTTCGAATACTTGGTTTAAAATTACTCGTATTGAATGGACATTTAAATATTACTGAATAATAAATGATATATATTTTTTTTTAATGAAAATTTTCAAATTGAATGGGTTAACAATTGAATATTTAGACTTTAGACTGAAACAATATATTAATAAAAGCCTTTAACTATGAATCTATTATTATGATGTTATTTTTAAATTGAAAATAGTTTATATAATTTCAATTTGACGTTTATATTTTTTTTAACGGCAAAGGCTTTTGAATTGAAACAGTTTACTTTTTAACATTACAATCTGGGAATTCTTAAATTTTGAACGGATTTACAATCGTCTTGTCAAATCAATTGTAGTTAACTTTTTAATACATTAAGTACAATTCGATTCGAAAAATAATTAAAGTCTTCATATTTATGGTTAATCAAATAAAAAGTTATGTATAAAAAATTTCCAATTTCAAATGCTTTTAATTTTGAATTATTTTAGTCTTCATGATTACATTTTAAAATTCTTTAAATCAAAAAACGTACGCTTAAAAATAAACATCTAAAATGGAAAATTGTCGAAGTAAAATATTTTCGAATTACGCATTGTAAGCCGAATGATCTCATAAATGAAAAAGATAATAGTTCAACTATTTATTTAAAAAAACTGTTGGAATCGAACTTTGACGAATTTTTCTTCTAAACATTTGTAAAACTTCCGGTCAAGAAACAAATTCACTGTCATTTTCTGATCTTAAAAAATTCCCGGTTTCCCGGTCCAGCGGCCACCCTAATTGAATAGCATTGAATCATTCTCGTGATTTTCAATTTTTATTATTTCTAGCTTAAAATTGATTAAAATAATTTAATTTTTTGTCATTCTTTGATTAATTCTTCAATTTATGTTTTGAAAATGATAGCGTAGTTATATATTTTTTTAACCAGAAATCTTTTAATTGATCATTTCCTGAAAGCCTGCAATTAAATATTTTTTAAGCTTCAATTTAAAAAGTTTCAAATGCAAAGAAGTTCTATCTGTAATGTAGTGAAATTTTTGAATTTTGATGTATAAACACATTTGCAGCTTTCACGTATAGTTTTCAACTGCTTTGCAGCTTTTTGATCTGATATCTGATCAAAATTATCTATTGATTCTCAATAATATAAATATATATTTTATTATTTGCATATAACAGAATTGGCAAATTTATGTCTATGTGTAGTTTAATTTTATCTTTAGCAATTGATCGAAAACTTGTCGATACGTATTGTATTTACATTAAATATATATTGTGATAGACTTCAATTTATGTAATTTGTGAATATTAAAGACATATTTTATTATTTCTATATAACATCGATAAACAATAAAATATCATTGAATCATTCTCGTGATTTTATTTATTTTTAATAAAAAAGAATTTTCTAAAATTTTATAATTATTTCATCACTGCAAAATACCCTGATAAAAAACAAGAACTTAATCTCAGAAATAGATACAGAAAATATGTGGTCAACTAATTTTGTAACAAATTTTCAAACAAGTCAGGTGTTTGCATGAGCTTTAAATTTAAATGACAACTCCATTAGTTGGAAAGAGAGAGAGAAACGCACCATTCAACGATGCGTTCATTCGAAGATCGTACTGAAATTTTCAGAAAATTCATAAGACCGGGAAAAGTGTTAGAAATTAGTGTGGATAAACTGATCTAACTCTGGGGAGTTTGGAACCTCCGGTGACCAAGTTGCTCTGACGTCAGATTCAACCAAAAAAATACCAAAAAAAAGGGGCAACGATGTGTGTATAATCAGTGTAAAACGGGCGAATGTGACGATTATGGTAAATGCGACTTTTCATGTTTTTAGTCGGCACAGCAGTGCTAGGAAGAGGTTGAGACGCCAATTGTTAAATCAATCGGAAGCAACAACTAGCCATCCGGGGACCTCCAAAAAGGGGTCATTCTGATAGCAGCTCACCGAATGAAATCAGAGAGCAGAAGAAGTTGCGGCTAAGAGGTCCAACAGTTTCTTATAGCCAAGCTATTTAAAGCCACCTGAAAGTGGCCATATTCGCCGAGGGGTTCCCAGTAACCAAACTCGATGACGACCAGGCCAAGGAAATTAAAGCGGCATTAGATAAGAAAATCGATAGGGTGCAACTTGGACTAGTTATCCCAAGATTTGAAGATTGCCACTTTAAAAATAATACCCTTATCGTCATCTGTTCGGTCGAAGTGTCCCGAACTTGGCCATTGAAGCTGTTGGCGGATCATAACCTTGGGTGGGAGCTAAGACCAAAGTGATCGACAGCAAAGACCTCCCAACGCCAGAAAAGCTGCTGACTTGGATCCTTAGTGGATCTATGGAACCAACTGCTGTACTTAAAAGGATAGCAACGCAAAACCTTACCATTAAAACGAAAGGATGGAAGGTTTTAGAGGTTAAGGTGAGTAGTCAAGCTACCCAAATTGTAATAACTGCAGAGCCAGACATGGTCGGGAGTCTCACTACAGGCCTCACTATGGGTTGGAGATGATGGTGATTTGCTCAGCGTACCTGCCATTTGACTTCCAGGACCCACCATATGAGGAATGTCGAAATCTGGTGGACTCCTGCTGTGTTAAAGGAAGGCCATTGCTCATCGGGTATGATGCTAACGCACATCATTCGACTTGGAGTAGTAAAGATAGAAAATACAGGGGTGAGTCTTTATTAGATTACCCCGTAACTACTAATCTAACATGATTAAATCGAGGTGATACACCTAACTTCGTGACATCTGGATGTCGCGAGAAAATTTAATTGTCAGTAGTTTGCTGGGTACTATACCAGGCAGAATCAAGTTTATCGAATGAATAGAATTTGCTGCCCACATCCTACAAACAGATATGAACAAAGCGTATGAGGACAATTGTCCTCTTCGCAATAAGAAAACAGGCAGGGATGGACCCTGGTGGAATCCTAGACTAGTGGACCTGAAAAGGGATACTCGACGCCTTTTCAACAGGGCTAAAAAGAATGGAAATTGGGCATTGTACAGGGCAACCTCAACAAGATGTAATAATGAGATACAAAATTCCGTAAGGGACTCATGGAGGGGATATTTCCAGGGAATCCAGAATATACCTGACACTGCAAGACTTCAGAGAACCTTAAGGGCATTAGAGAACTGAGTTTATTATTACATTCGTGTGAAATGGTCAAGACTACTAATGAAATCCTTGAGCACCTATTGAGGGTACACTTCCCGAGCTCAATTAGTTCAACGCCAAACAGAACCATAATATACTGAACGATTGACCTTGAAAGATACCCACCGTAATGCGTATTGATCTAGTTATCCTTGATTAGCCATGATCAAAATACTTGATTCTGGTACCCCAAACCATCATCGCACGACTTACAAAGTCGATGATGCGTGGGCAGATTGTGTAAATTTTTAAGACTTCAAGCAAATAGTCAAGTGGTATGGAAGGAAACGCTTGCTTGTAGTCAATGTATGCCATGTGCAAGTTTCTTTAATGTTTATGAGCTTGCGTCATGGCAACCGCGTCTGTGGTGAATAGATCTTTACAGCACCGCGTGCTTTTACAACATCCTTTTTGTTCTTCACAAAAGATGTCGTTCTCGCTACAGTGAGAATATGCCATACATGAAATGGTAGCTGTAAAGCATTTATAACTTGTACTTTTGAGCATAAATCCTGGCATCAGATCTGAGTGTTTGATGATCTTCTGAAAACATCTTGCCAACGCAAGGAGCACACCCGTCAGGTACTTCTACCAGAAATTGCACACCATGTCCGGATCTGGTGCTTTCCAGTTACTGGACCTTTTGATAAACGCTGAAACATCTGAATCTGTAATGTTAGTCAGCTCCATTTGAGGGTTATTGCTTGCTTTTGCTTTCTCTAACTGAAACAACGCAGCGTCGAAATGGCTTCTGTTCGTTTTTCCCCAAACACCCGACCAGTAGTTAGTCATGTCTTTCAATTTAGGAACTTCGTTGTCTTGCTGGTTATTTTGCTTGCACTAATTTTCTTGTACCGACGCAGTCTAGCAGTAAGAACATTAAGCCTCTGCCGTTGAAGGTCTATAATCTCATCCAATACTGCTGGTGTCAATGTCTGGATGTACCGAGGATAGATTATTTTAGTAACAGGGTGTATCTGCTTTCTGGTTCTACTTCCTTTCTTATATTAGGTCAATCGACCTAATTCAATACTTTCTCTGTACTGGGTAATATGCTCGCTTTTTGGGATATTATAGATGAACAAAATGCAAGCATTAAGCGTACGTTCAAGCTTCGCATTCAGTTTATCAGTAATGTCGTTATATAAAACACAGCCGTAGTCAAAGAAAGGAAGGATGAGGCTTTTAATTAGGAGGATACGCGTTGCAGTAGGAAGTGATTCTTTATTCCTGTTAAGCTGTTGGAGAACTCTGAAGGTTTTCCTCGAGATATCCGCAACTTGTTCATTCCATGTAAGAGAGCGATTAAGAATATAGCCTAAACCTAAAACCTTTTGAAGTAAACTCTTAAGAGTGGCAATAGGCCCGGAAAGGTAAAGTTTAAAGTCGTCAGCATATTTCTGATAGTTGCGATGATGAAGTTCGCCACCAAGTTCAGAAGTATAGATATTAAATAGAGTGGGTGCAAGCGTGGATCCCTGAGGGACACCACTCTTGACCTCCCCACAATGAGAATGCCCGCCATTGCTGATTTGTAGTCTTTCAGATCGATTACTAAGGTAAGATTCAAAAAATTTAACAGCCATATTTCAGAGGTGAAGTGATTTGAGCCTAGTCAATAATCAATTATGGTTAACTGTATCAAACGCCTTAGAAAAGTCAAAAAGGACAACAACAGTTATTGCCCTTCTATCAATTGCCAGTTTAAGGTCAGAAGTTACTTTAAGTGTAGCTGTAAGAGTACTATGCCCTGAACGAAACCCAGATTGCATTGGGTCCAATAAATTGTTAGTTTCAATATGTGAAACAAGTTGCTAATGGGCAATACGTTCGAGAGGTTTAGACAATGCACAGAGGATGGATATTGGGCGAAAATCTTTGGGAGAGGTAGGGTTAGATATTTTAGGAACAG
>JAABKJ010005337.1:0-23169 GCA_011634705.1 Andricus grossulariae
TAAAGAGATAAACAAAAGTAAAAGTACAGAGTTTGTCAGCATGAGAAACAGCAAAGGTGAAATGCTATATGATACAGCCGGGATAGTAGACGCTTTCAAAGACTCTTTCAAAGAATTATTAGGAGGTGAAGGTACAGGGCAACAGTAATGCAACATAGAACATAATGAATTAGAAACCCCAATTGAGAAAGTCTATGTCAGTGAAGTTAGAGATATAATTAAGAACTTAAAAAATGGTTAAGCTGCTGGTGTAGACAGTACTAGCGCCGAAATGCTTAAGTACGGTGGCATGGACGTGCAGAAAGCTAGAGTAGTATGTCAGGACAGAAAAGTTTGGCGACAAATAGTCTATAAAAAGAATGTGAGTAGAGTGAATGAAGCCTGAAACAAGGACCTTGGATACTAATGGGCCTAAGTGAAGAGCCACACATAACAATTTTGTGAGATTCTACACGTGGGGTGATAGCTAGAGAGATTGATCAGCAGCCTGGGTCGGAGCAGTATTGCGGAATGGACGTGTTATTTAAATAAGTAGCACGAGAATTCTAGATCCATCTAGAATATTTATATCTTAAACCTATCTACCCCATACCTATATACCCATCCACACATCACAACTTTCCAACCGAGCAATTCACGCCTTCCTCGAAAGGGAAACGGCCTAATGATATAATAATAATAATTCAAAGCTTAAGAGAAGGTAAGGAAGTTTTCTGTTTTGTTATTGACCTAGAAAAAGCATTTGACAAGGTCAATAGAAGTAAACTTTGGGAAGTCATTAAAGAGTTTGGAGTACATGGATGGCTCCTACAAGCAATACAAAAAATATATGCAAGCAGTAAAGCGAGTTTAAGGGTGAATGCCCCTCTTCAACGAAAAGGGTGTACATCTCGAAACACTGAAGATACGTGAGTTAGCTTTCGCAGATGAGAAGATTATCATGGCAGAATCAATCGAGGATTTGAATAATGAGAGATTAGAGCAAGTTGACAAATACATATATCTAGGTAGCCTATTCACTAGCGACTTAAAATAGATGGAAAGTTAGATAGGCGCATTAATAAGAAGGTTATCGGTAGATCAGGATCCATTCTCAGAAATGAAAACGAATCAAAAAAAGCTAAAATGACCTTATATAATACTTTATTTGTGCCGGCTGTACTATACGGTAGTGAGACATGGACATGTCAAGAAAAGGACAAGAGTAAAATTAACGCGATTGGCATGAAACCTCTGCTCACAATATGCGGGAAACCACTGATGGACAAAGTGAGAAATGAAATAATCCTCAAAGAATGTGGTACAGGAGAGACACTAGTTGATATATGTAAAAGAAATTCTTTGAGATGGTTCGGGCATGTTGAGAGAATGAAAGATGAACGACTAATGAAACAAGTGTATAAAGGTTAAGTAAATGGCAGTATGCCCAGAAGCAGACCACGGAAAGAATGCTTAGAATGTGTGAATGAGACCTTGCATGAAAAAATGCATGGACTTGAAGGAAGCTAGAGAAGTATGCCAGGATAGACAAGTGTGGCGACAAATAGTTTATAAAAAGAATTTCAGTAGAGCGAATGACGCCTGAAATAAAAGACCTTGCATAATAATGGGCCCGAGTGGGGAACCTCACACAACAACCGTGCGAGGCTCTTCACTTGGGGTGATCGCTAGAGAGATTGATCAGCAACCTGGGCCGGAGCAGTGTTCCTGAAAGAACGTGTTATTCAAATTAATAACACGAAAATTCTAGATCAATCTAAAAAATCTATGCCTCCTCTCCCACATTACTATTTTTCAACCGAGCGAGTCACGCCTGCCCCGAAAGGGAAATGGCTTAATGGCATAATAATAATAATGATATTTGTTGACGGTGTGGAAATAAGGATGTGCATTTGATAAAATTCGCAATATCAGTTCTCTAAAACTTAAATGCTATAATTTGACAAAATTTTATGGATATTATACAAAGTATAAAATAATGTTCTTTTATTGATCGTGAAGAAATAACATAAATGAATTTACTGGAGAAATCGGTAGCCTTTTTATTGAATTTATGAGAGGTGTAGGTTTACGGTATAACGTCAGTACTATATTTGATCATTTTTTATCAATTTTTCGTCAAGATTTTTTAAAATTAAAAAATATATTTAACAGAATTGATATTGCAGGCTTTACAAAACGCATTTCCTGCTCTCCGCGACATCAAAAAATATATTTATTAATTACTTGACTGTAGAAATACAGAACTAGATAATCAACATTTTTTCAAAAATGGGTTTATTGCATAAAAAATTCTCAAAATATCAAATACACGTAAAGTTAAAAGGATTTGCTCGAAATCTGATTTTCAAATATTGTACAGCAATAAAGAAAATATTTTTAATTAAATTTTTGTTAAAACTTCAAAGTAGTAATACATTTTTTTCTATTAGCACCGATATTGCTTGTAATCATTCTTGTTTATTGAAAGAAAAATATATAAGGAGGGAGGCCAATAAGGACAATTTTTGGATTAAGAACATTGCACCTTTTTGTTCATACATTTGCATAGTGTATTTGTATAGTTTTTGTTTCTGAAAAGAAGCTAGATTCATTTTTGAAGGATTTTTTATCTTATAGTTTAGAAAAAATGTTACTTTATTTATTTAAAAATGAGGTATTAAGAAATGTTTATTTTTAAAATACGGATGCACTATTAACATACATACTATTCAAACTGAGTGATATTACAGTGCAATCGATAAGAAAAAAATCACAAACCACGAATTAATATAGTTCATTTTGAATAAATAATCTGTTATTAAAAATTGTATTATTATAAACAATAATGGCAGATTTTTTAATCGTTTTCGATATTAATGAAGTAGGTTTTGTTTGTAGTTTAACTAGAAAACAAGCGCGCGCTTTATAAGCGCGATTATTATTTTTTTTTGCCTATAACAATTTTGAATTACTACAAAAGAAAATCAAGAATAATATTTTTGATAATTAAGGAAAATTGATATCTCCCCTCTATTAAATGTCTTATAGAAACTTATAAAAATTTCCGAAAAGATATATAGTACCATACAGAGCCATATATAGAAATTTTATAAATTCTATTTGGCTTTATATGGTTCTATATATCCTTTTGTCCATTTTTATAAGTTTCTATAAAGCATTTAATGGAGGGTCGACTTTAGAATTAATATATAATTTGGCGTTATTGTTGAAAATTGTAAATTTAAGTTTTGAAGTCAAATTACGTTTTTGTTAAATAACCGACATCCAGTGACAAACGGCAAATAAAAACAAAAATTGTAATATCAATAACTCTGAATGATAATCTCAAGAATAGTTATATTTTGAAAAATCTTCTAATTAAAAAAAAAGACAATACCACTTTTTAACGAAAAACATTAACATGGCATAACAAAAAATTGTTCCAAATTGTAAGTCATATTTGAAATTCAATGGATTTTGTTGAAAATAATCGATTTCCGGTGAAAGACGTTAACATAACCTTAAATTGTACAATTTTCTCTGAAATCTATACCGATATTTCCGTTAAAAACCACCAGCATAACCTAAAATTATTATTGTATAGAACTTTTTTATCTTCTTTGAAATCTAGTTATTTTTACTAAAAATACCAATTTCCGGTGTAAAAACGAAAATATATCCTAAAATTGTAAAAAGTTGTGAAGATTCTTTGAAATGTATCAAATATAATATTTTTAATTAAAAATACCAGTTTTCGATGAAAAACGCAAACATAATACAAAATTATTCAAAAATTCTGAATCTTGTTCAAATTATAATGATTTTTGTTTAACCATACGAATTTCAAAATATGTGAAACAACAACATAACCTAAAATTGTTCAAAACTTATGAATCTTCTTTGGAAGCTAATGATTTTTAAATATAAATATTAATTTCCGAGGAAAAACACTAAGATAATCCGGAATTGTTCAAGATTGTAAATTTTATCATATCACACAAAAATTACTGCATTTAAAATTAATCATTTTTGTTTCAAAATACCAATTTCAGGCAAAACATGCGTTAATATGACGTTAATATACACTGTTTCATGGAAATCGCGTTATTAATTGAATTTTCGAAATTCCTGGAATTCAAGGAATTGACGGAATTCAAGGATATCAAGGAATTCACGCGACTGACGGAATGTACGGAATTCGTGGAATTCACGGATTTCATGGAATTCACGGCATTCCAGGAATTAAAGGAATTCGTGAAATTTAAAGAATTCGTGGAATTCATGGAATTCATGAAATTCAAGGAATTCATGGAACTGAAGGAATTTATGGAATTCAAGGAATTCAGGGAATTCACAGAATTCACGGAATTCAACAGGATTCACGGAATTTATGGAATTCACGAAATTGAAAGAATTCAAGGAATTCACGGAATTTATGAAATTCAAGGAATTCGTGGAATTCACGAAATTCAAAGAATGCACGAAATTTAAGGAATTCATGGAAATTAAGGAATTCGTGGACTTCATGGAATTAAAAAAGTACCAGACACTTTTAAAAATCGCTCAAACTAAAGATTTATTTATGCAATTTGTTAATAATAATAAGAAAGATCATTTTTTATATTTTTGATATTCGAATACTACTTGAGATTAAATTAAGAGGCTAAAGCAGCTTAATAAATATCGAAAACCAGTAAAAAATCTCATACTATCGATTACAACGATACAATTGTTAATAACAAATTATTTATTCATGATTAACTTTATTAAATCGGGCTTTGTAAATTTTCTCTTATTGATCGCACATGCATATCATTGATTTTGAATAGGTTACGCGATATTATTCCATCTGCACCTTAAAATGAACATTTAGTTCAAACTTTATGTTTAAATCAATAACACAAAACAAAATTTTCTGAAATATAAGACGCCAAATCTTTTAAAAATTTACCTAGCTTCAATTTTTAAAAAACTTTGAAATCGATCGAAAATTCTAGCTGGAATCATATTATAATAATTTTTTCATCGTTTTGCCCCATTGTGCGTTATTCAAAATTAGAAGGACAATAAATTTGGTTTTGCCCATCGTAAAAAGACGTTATTAGGGTATTTCAGAAAGCTCTCAATTTCAACTATACAAACATACAAACAAAAAAGTGCGACAATTCTGGCCCAAAATTCGCCCTTATTGGCCCTCCTATATTTTTATCGGCCTTACAGAAAAAAACTGTTATCGTACTTCTCGTACTCTTCTCGTACTCTCAGAATAGAATAATTTTTTTTCATCAAAAATTTTTTATTCTCATTCAGCGTCCTCATATCTCGGAAGGCATTTTTTATTTTATATTTAAACTGAAAACTGAATTCTTTATCACAATCCGCAGCCGCAGCAATCAGCAATCCGCAGCTTGACATTGTCAACTTCCGTATCTGTTTCCTCCAAACTGGATAACTTATATTCTAATCAAAATTTTTGGCCTCGTCATTTGTTTTATCTTTAAATGGTAATTTAGATTGAACAGAATATTTCTTACGTAAGTTTAACCAATTTTATTGTAATTTAGAACCCAATAAAAAAATCCAACTATTTTTGGTAGTAAGTTCATTTTTTCTCGGTTGAAAAGTCTACTATTAAATTCTTGGTTAACAATTTTTTTTTAAATGTAACTGTTTTGTTGAAAAATCGTCTTTTTGGTTTGAAAATTTATCTCTTTTTGTAGAAATTTCTTCTTTTTTGTGTAAAAATAGAGCTGTCTGGTTAAAAATTAATTTTTTTTTGGCTGAAAAATTGACATTTTTTGTTGAAAATTCACTTTTTCTGGTTGAAAATTTAACTATATTGTAGAGAAATCGTATTTTTTACTGGAAAATTTAAGAGTTTGGTAGAAAATTCAACTATTTCTTTGAAAGTTGAAATACATTTTGCAAATTTACATTTTTGAGTTGAAAATTTAACTATTTTGTATAGAGAAATCGTATTTTTGGCTCGAATATTTAGGAAGATGGTAGAAAATTCAACTTTTTGATTGAAAATTCATGTGTTTTGTTACAAAAACGTCCTTCTTTAGTTAAGGATTTCAGTGTTTTGTTAAAAATTAGTCTTTTTGGTTAATTCAGCTGTTTTTCATTTAAAATTAAAATATTTTTTGGTTGGAATGTCAACTGCTTCATTTTTTGTTAAAAATTAAACTCCTTGCTTGACAATTCAACTATTCAGTTAAAAATTTATATATTTTGGTGAAAAGTCGTCTTTTTTGGTAGAAACTTAATTTTCTTGATTGAAAATTCAAATATTGGTTAACAATGTATGTATTTTGTTGAGAATTCATCTTTTCTAGTAGGAAATTAATTTTCGTGGTTGAAAATTGAACTATTTGATTGAATCTTGACATCGTTTGTTGAAAATTCATTTTTTCAAATTTATCATTTTAGTTAAAAATCCATCTCTTTGGTTGAAAATTGAACTATTTTGTTTAAAATTCGTTTTCTGTTTTGTTTGAAAATTAATTTTTTAACAGAAAATGTAACTATTTTGGTTAAAAATGCATATATTCGGTTGAAAATAAATCCTATAGTTTGTTGAAAATTAATTTTGTTTGTTGAAAAATCAACTTCTTATTTCAATTTTAATCTTCTTTTTCAAAAATGAATTTTTTGGGTGAATATTCCTCATTTTAGTTGATAATTCAACTGTTTTATAGAAAATTCGTCTTTTTGGCTTAAAAAATCAACAAGTGTTAAAAAATTAAACTATTGGGTAGAAAATGAAAATTGTTGTTGAAAATCGATATTTTAGGTTGAAAATTCAACTATTTAGTTAAAAAGTAAACGTTTTCAATAATATTTAACTATTTGGTGGAAAATTAACTTTTTGGTTGAAAAATCATATTTTCGTATTGAAACTTCAACTGTTTGGCATATGATCTATCTTTTTGGCTTCAAAATTCCAAAATTCGGTTGCATATTGATGCAATTTGTTGAACAGTTGTCTTTTTTGGTATAAAATTAATTTTATTTGTGGAAAATTCATTTTTTTGGTTGCAAATTCCACTTCTAGGTTGAAAGTTAAATTACTCTCTTAAAAATGTATTTCTTGGATTGACAACTCACAAATTTTGTTGAAAATAAATTTCTTTGGTTGAAAATTAAACTATAATAGGTTGAATGTTGGAATCATTTGTTGAAAATTCATTTTCTTTGGTGAAGATTCATCATTTGAGTTGAAAATTCATCTCCTTCATTGAAAATTTTCATGTTTTCGAACGACACCCTTACCGTTTTCCCAGTACTGGGCCAGTGTCCTAAATCGTAATCTGGCACAGTAGAACGCTAGTAATAAAATTTCCCCTAGGGTGTACAATTTATCTAAAAGTTTGCATAATTCGAAATTAAATCAGTCCTTCGTGAAATTTCATGTGTCCTATAAAGTGAAAGCACATAACTTGTGATGCCTCAGGACACCCAAGTGCACTTCGCCGGGAGCCCTATTTGGTGTTTCATATTAATAGGGGGCCACCTTTTTTTATAACTCTACCTACGTCACGCTGAGATTCCAAGGTTTTATTACTTTTGATGACACCCCGTTATCCCTGATATATAATACCACACTTTATATGGATCCGCCTTTTAAACCAGTCCATAATGGACAAGATATAGTCGCGTGCGTCAATTTCAATTAAGAACTGATGCTGCTAATAGTTCCTTTTGAGGTCCCTTTCGAAAGGATGGTATAAGATACGGCATCATAATGATCTAGAGCCCGAATGACGTCGTACCTAATGTTTCGGGGAACCTGGGATCAGAGCAAAAGATGGGACAAGATAACAATCTTTAGCATTTCTAGATATCCGTAGTGGAATTGCGTTCATCTATAGTTCCTTGTCTAACAAACCTTGACATATCTTTCACTTAAAATTTGTTTTCAAAGACGCAGGGAAAACTTGTATGCGGAGGATAGAAAAACTTTTCTGGTCCTAATATTGATAATAATTGATGAACTAAATAACAAAGAAAAGTAGAATTTGTTAGGAAAGTGAAAAATCATTCTGTAAAACTGAAATCACCACTTAAAGATAAGACAAAAAAGCACTTAAGAGATAATAAGTGGCTGAGTCAAGCTCGCACAAATTAGATTAGAAAAAGTTATCCAGTTTCGGGGAAAAAGATGTGTCGGTTGACAATCTCAAAGTTGCACTGACCACAAGTTCGAACAGGCACAGCTGAGGATAGAAATACAAAATATAAAAACTTTAGTTTCAATAGAAATTAAAATTTACTCCCGAATTATTGAGATTCTGAATGCGGATGAAAAACATGAGCTAAAAAAGTTAGCCAATTTAGACGCTGAAGTAAATTTGTGCCGAACTGAACATAATCTTACTTTTGAATAAATAATCGGGAGTTACAAAAAAATATAATTATTCTTTTTCAATATTTGTGAATAAATGAATAAATAAATGAGCATCTATACCAAATAACCCCTATTTTATATAAGAAAAACATTGATATAATACATAAATCTACCAAAATCTTCCTAGTATCAATTACAGGTCAAAATTTGAATTATGGTATTTTTTTATATTTTAGCTTTTTGAGGTACTCCGTGAGAAAGTTGCTTTGACCAGCCATCCCAAGCAAGATGATAACAAGTTTTCGTACGAATTCCCTGATTGTTTGACAAAAGTGTCGCTATTTTTCATCCGCAATTTGGAATTTTAGATTTTTATTGCGAAATTCGTAATCAGCAACCTCAAAAACCAATAATAACAAATATAGTCGCAAATCCCACATTTTTTTTTAAAGTGTCCAATATTTTGGATTTACCATTTTGAAGTTTGTATTTTTATTACGCAATTCGTAATCAAGGATTCTACAAACTTTCAATAACATATTTATGTGGGAACCAAACATTTTCTTAGTAAAATTGTCCATCATTTTGCAGCTGCCATCTTGAATTTTGAAATTTTATTGCGAAAATCTTAATCAGCAACCTCAAAAACCACTAACAACAAACTTGTAGGCAAATCCTATTTTTTGGGTTAAATGTTTGCCATTTTGGGTCTGACGTCTTGAAATTTGGATTTCTATTACGAAATTCATAATTAGCAAGCCCAAAAAGAACTAATAATAATTTTTAAACAAATTCTACATTTTTTTGTAAAATCGTCCGCCATTTTGAATGTTGCTTTTTTATGCAAAATTCGGAATCCGAGACCCCAAAAACCTATAATAGCGGCGTTAAATTCTCATTCAAATTTGTTTTTGACTTTTCGCCACTTATTGGAGTTTTGCTCCATTATTGAAGCGGAAAAATTCTGTCCACCTGATATGTAATATAATTATAAATTTAACAAAAAATGGCAAAAAATAAAAGTTGGGTTTTTTAAAAATGAACTTTGCTATTCCTATTCCTATCAATTATATGTTTGGGAAAAATTCGTTTTAATTACGAAAGTTAATATAAAACTTTAAATTGCTCAGCGATTATGATGAATGAAAATAAATTGGAAAAGTGATGTAAAAAAAGTGCAATTAGGACAAGGTCTGCAATCAGTGTACGTATATTTTATTGCAATTACTTACAATCGCTTCCAATCAGAATATCCGAGACTATTAAATCATGATTAATAATCATCGACAATTGAAATTGTTCCGTTTCAAATTGTAATAGCTTAATTTTGAAATTTATAAAGTTACATTTTGTTATTTATTAATACTTTTGGTATAAAGTTTTTCAGGCTTAATAAATAAAAGAATTAACTTCACAACTTTCAAAATTCGGCCATTACAATTTGAAAGGGAACAATTTCAATAAAAGATTTTTGGTTTAAAGTTGTTCAAGTTTTGAATTCTAATGTTTCACTTTAACAATTTTATGATCAGAAATGTTGTAATATGTATAGAATGCTTTTACATCAACATTTATCAATTTTGAATGCTTCAGTTTGAAGTTGTTCAATTTTTCAGACTAATTCTAATTTCTTTATATTTTTCTTAAAAATTTAAAATAAATTTATTACGATCGAAAAATATTTCAGGAGTTGTTACAGACTTCCGGCTGAAGATTTCAGAATTTCATATTTTAAAAAAAAGATTTTAAAGTATATGACATTTTTTAATCTTAATAAAAGCTACTAGCCTAAATAAATTCTCCTCGATTCTAATTAATTCCTTGCTCTTCAGCTCCTGTTTTGTTTTTTACAAGTAGGTAGAAAATTACGCAATTTCTATGCCATCTTGTTTAAAGTTCATTTAAATAAATTTAAAAAAAAATTATTCTAATTATTATAGAAATTCATTTAATAAAAAAACGTAAATTATCATTGCATTGTGGTATGAGCTAATCTCGTGAATTTATATAATACGAAGAACAGGAATAATTTTTAAAATCAAATCACGTTAGTTTCAAATTTACGTGTTTATTCCATCTATAGAAAAAATTTCCTTAACCAATTCTGTAATATTATTAGAAAAAGGACGATTTTAGCTCATTTATCAATTAAGAGTTCTTTCGCATATAATAAATTAAAACTGGAACATAGCATTGAGGACCAGTTTCATCTGGTTACTTTTTATTGATTCTAGGTATCTTAATATATGAGAAATTAACCCCACAGACCATGATTTTGATTAGTCTCCTTCCCCAGAATTAAATGTACCCTTTCGTGTAACAAGCTAATTTGAAGCTAATCTTGCCGAATTTTTAAACAAAATTATATAAAAATAAATAATATAAATAATACTTCGACTAAAAAACTACCCATTCATGTACCTGGATTTTTATTACCTCACATTAAAAATACATTATCAAACAAATGTTTAAATATTAGGAGCTTTTCAAATTTTTGAAACAATAATTAATAATTTCGAATTGAAAGCGCTTGAAATTGAAAAAATTGAATGCTTCTAATGAAAAAAGTTCTAAATCAACCAATTCTAGATTAGGTAAAATTTGGGAAATAGGACAATATCTCGAATGGAATGAAAAGGAATTGTACTTGTATCATTTCTAGATAAAAGCGTTTAAAATGGAATAATTTGAAATTTAAAGAGTTAGAAATAGACAAATTTGAATTCAGGAGCTCTCAAAATTGAAAATGTTTTCAAATTGGACAATTTCAAAATGTTCAAAAATTAATTAAAACTTTTGAATTTCAATAATTTTGCAAAGTCAAAGCTTCTGAAAGTATGGAATTTGGAATTGTTATGACATAACAAAATTATTATTTAACATTAAAATTCATTAGAAATATTGAATTACTCTAAACAAGAATTCAAAATGAGAAGTAAGTTTAAATGAGATACACTAACAATTAAAACATTTTTGCTACAGAACGTTGACAATTAAACGAATCTAAACTTCATTTAAGAATGAAATTTTTTTAGTCATTAAGAATTGTGATACTAAAACCTTTTGTATTCAAACCCAAAAAATTGTCAATTATTTTAAGTAAATTTAAATCGTTCAAAAATAAAAAATGTCTAAATTGTTAATAATACTTTTCAAAATTCAACAATTTCAATTTTAATTACAAAATCAAAACTTATGTACGTTCAACATGAAAATTCAGAACTAGATTGATCGATTTTGGTTGTATACAACACAATTGTTAACTTTTTAATTTAAAATCGTTCCATTTTTAACACTCCATTTAGAATGATTATTCATTCTTGAAATCTTCCAATCAAATATTTTTAATTTTAAATGATTCATTTTTTTAAATGTTCAATTAAAAATTGGACAATTTTATTTTATTAAATCAGGATTGCTATGATTCCAATTTTTGAAATTGCACCATTTTGAGGCTTTTAATTAAAAATTCTTTTTTTTCCAAGTTAAGTTTGAAATTTTCAATATTTTGGAACATTTTCAAATAAGAAATAGTTAAGTTATATAATATAGTTATATATATATAATATATTATATATATATAATACCCAGTTTTAAAATCTTCCCATTTTTAGGGATTGAATTTGACAAATTATTTTCTTAATTTTTAATTGTCTTGAATTTATTCTGCAGGCATTTAATTTATGATTGTTTCACTAGAAATCATTTAAACTGGAAATTGGGCAACTATCAAGTCCTTCAATTTCATATTCTACGATTTCGAAGAAATTAAAAACCAGATAATCTTCTACGTTTAAAATTGACACCAAAGAGTTTCGAATATTTAAATTTAAAATTATTAAATTTCTTATTTAATATTGAAGTTGCCCTGACATTTTTAACATTTAAATTTAAAACTATTGTCGATCAGGAAGGATTTCAATTTTAAATTGTTGAAGCATTAAGACTATCAATTAAAAATTATTATACAATATTAACAGTCAAATTATGCTTTAAAAAACATTTTTCTAATTGATAGTGGAATATAAATAATAATAATAAGTAATATAAATAAAAATTATGTACAAAAAAAAACTACAAATAAATCGATGAAGAAGAAAGTATCCGCTCAAAATCTACTGAATGCTTATTTTTATGAATAAATAATAAAATGTTGATATTTTAACGTAAAGGTATTTGAAGAAAAATTCTAGAAATTTCAAAGATGATAAATATGATCAATAAGTATCATATAACGTAGTATCAAATGGCATTCAAGGTAATTGGATAGATTTTTATACTAAAAAATTTATTTTTCTGCCCAAAAAACCATCAGTGTCATTTTCACCATTAAATATTGCGATCCTTTACAGTTAAATTATTTTAAAAATGTTGAAAATTAGCTGCATGCTAATTGAAAAATTTTAAATTATTCAATTTATTCTTGAAGCATTAAAAATTAAACAATTCCTAACTTCTTGTAACAATTGAAGCATTCTTAAATTAGGATCCTGAAACTAAGTCGTTAGAAATTATTAATTTTCAAATTCTGCATCATGATTTTCAAAATTAAATCATTTCAATCTAAAGTGCAAAATTAATAACTTGAAAATTGAGGGGAACAACTTCATGCTGAAGGAAAGAAAACTATCAAATTGAGATGATAGAAAAAGTCGTGAGACAAAAAACACCTGGGTAGTTCTGAGGGAATCATTCAGACATTTTTCAATTTCAAAACCTGAATAGAGTATAGAAAGTCTATTTAAAATAAAAAATGTGACTTAAGGCAGGAGTAGGTTAATTATTAAGCATTATTGACCTCGCGAGGACGATGCTCGTCTATTATTTATCTATGCGTTACCTGTTAGAGACATATATCTTGTTTTTTTATTGTTTCATGAATATTCAAGGTTTGTCCATGAGAACTTTATAAATTGTTCATGTGACGTTAACAACTCTAGGGTGGATGTACTTTAGAGAGGTCAGCGATATATGTACATCAACGTAATTATGCTCGAGAGTTTTGCGTTTAAAAAAATATAAATATCTATCTCAATGGATCTGAATTGTGCAAAAAGTTTCACAATTATTGTAGAAAATTTTATTTCAAACAACTACAACAAGAATTAATTGCTTTATTTTTCCATGAAGAAGGTTGCTACAAAATCCCAATTTCGAAATTCCCTGACTTTCCCTGACTTTTCTTGACTTTTCCCTGACAAATTTTTCATTTTCTCTGATCGTTATCAATTTTTCTTTCAGATATAAAAAAAAATCTTTAAGACTTTTAGTGACAACAGTCATACAGAATTTTATAAGGGGTCTTCCACAAAATTTTAGTGTTTATTTTTTAACAAAAGACTTGAATGTTCAACCAAGAAAGATGTTTTGGTCGGTAAAGAACAAAAATCTTATCGCAAATGTTGAAATTTCAAACAAAAAAGACGAATTTTCTATAGAAAAGTCAAGTCAATAACTTAAACCCAAAAATATGAATTTTTAACAACAAAAAAAGTCAATTTGCAACAGAATTGTTAAATTTTGAAGTAAAAGACGAATTTTCTAAAAAATAGGTGAATTTTTTACCAAAATAATTTAATTTTTCAACACTAAAAACACGAATAAAAAACAGTTGAATTTTTAAACTGAAAGTATGATTTTTTTAAGAACGAAATAGTTAAATTTTCTACCAAATAGTTGAATCTTCATAGAAAAAAATGAATTTTTAACCGAAGCGTGGAATTTTCAGTTAAACAGATAAATTTTTTACCCAAAAAGACAAATTTTCAACCAAATACATGTATTTTCAACTAAAAATGATAAATTTTCAACCAGAAATAGAACAGTTAAATTTTCAAGCAAAGAAATAAATTTTCAACTAAAAAGATGAAGTTTCATCGAACGAGATTTCCTTCCTACCAAAAAAGACGAATTTTCAACAAAAACATGAATTCTCAAGCTGGCAGTTTAATTTTCAACTTAAAATAGAATAGTCAAACTTTCAGTTAAAAAAATTTATTTTCAAGCAAGTAAAATATATTTTTAACAAAATAATTAAATTTTCAACAAAGAAGATTCAATTTCTATGAAAAAGACCAATTTTCAATCAAATAGTGGAATCGTCAACCAAAAAAGACGATGTTTGAACAAAATAGTTGAATCCTCAACCAAAAAATGTTAATTTTCAATCAAAGAGTTGCATTTTTAGCCAAATAGAATGAAATTTCTACGACAACTGATGAATATTTAAACCAGAAAAGACAAATTTTTCAACAAAGAAAAATTTTTTAGTCAAAAAAGAAAAAAATTTCCTGTAAAATGTGGAATTTTCCATGCCAAAAAGGCGAATTTTCTACAAGAGTTAAATTTTTAAATCAAAAATATTATTTTCAACGGAAAAGTGTTTTCGTCAACCAATTAGTTTAATTTTACACCCAACAATTGTTGTTATTAAGTTTTTGTAAATTAAATTTCAGTCATCTCTTAACCCTTAATGGTTACCATGGATCCATTTGACCCAGACAAACTTTTCAAATGATATTTACGAGCATTTTTTGATGTTCAAATAATGCCTCTGAATTTTTCTCCTCTCAAAACAATGGTTTATTTTCAATCAGTCCACATTTTTACACAGTCCGGGTCAAATTGACCCGCGGTGACCATTACGTAATTCCTATCAAGTGTGACCGTTGAGGATTAAGGAATGTGTAAGGAATAATTTTCACACAATAACTGTTAATTTGATTGCTGCAACCTCCTTTTCTTGTGCCCCAAAAATGAGATATATCAGTTTTACGACAAATTCATGCTAAAGACAGTTTTTTTTTTGAACTTTTTCAACATCAATTATTATGATTCGATAAGTGACCAGTTTCCAAGTATTTATTAACTAATTTTAGGTTTTTTAAACAATTATTAATTGCTTGAACAATTTTTTTCCGCTGTAAATTGTGAAAAGTTAGCATGTTTCGGGATAAATGATACAGTTGATGAATCCTAGGAGGACTATTTCTTTTTTAACATATTTGGTAATTATTTTAACAATTTTTATTTGTTTAAACAATTGTTTTTCAAGCGATATAGTGAAAGAGATTTGATAAATCTAGAATTTTCGCCATCTTTCCTATGAAAAGAAGCAAGTGCTTTTAATTATTTAAATAAATGCAAAGTGTCTTTCACAAAAATACCATTATAAATATTTACTAATTTCGTCATTGATTCAAAAAAAAGAATAACTTCTCATAATAACAAGGGGAAAAATGGTTAAAACCAATAAAAATTGTTTAAATAATTGCCAAATATCTTAAAAAATATTACTCTCAAGATTCGTTAATTGTGTCATTAATTCCAAAAACTACTAGCTTTTCACGATTTAGTGGCAAAAAATGATACAAATACAAAATGTTTAAGTCCTTCCAAAATATGTGAAACAACAAATTTTTTTTTTTGGCATTCATCAACTACATCATTTATCTCGAAGAATAGTGATTTTTCACGATTTACTGTGAAAAAATGTGTTTAAACATATAATAATTTTTCAAACAGTTGAAAAACTTGCCACTTATCTAATAAAAATAATTAATGTTGACATTTTTTTTAATACCATATTAAGCATGAATTTAACATAAAACTGATATTTTGCTTTCTTTTGGTCATTTTCCTGGCACAATACAAGGAAGTTGGGGGGCGTTAAAATGAAAAGTTATTGGGTGAAAATTCTTTTTCGAACATTCCTTAAAAAACGATTAAACTTTAATTTACAAAAAGTTAATTTTATGACCACCATAATACCCATTCCTCAAGTTCATAAAATCTTAGACAAATTTTGTGTGGGGGTGGGGTATCGAAAATTCCCCGACTCTTTCAAGTTTTCCCTGACCAGTTTTAAATTCCCTGACTTTCCCTGACTTTCTGGAATTCCCTGACCGTAGCAACCTTGCTGAACTACTTCCTTTGTAATAATTAAATATAAACAATGGAAATTGTAAAATAATTTTTTATATAATTAGATGTTTTGCTGAAAATCATCATTCTGCGTGAGCAGAATGCCTTACGGTTAGCAGGTGGGTCTCAAAGGTTTGAGGAAAGTTTGTCTAAAATTTGACACAATTAATTTTACGATTTTTTTCCGGGACTGTAAATCACAGTTAACTAGATAATACACGGAAAAAGTGTGGTTTTATTACAATATTACAAAACGTTATCTTTTCTGCATTTTAATCTTATCAGAGACTTCATAGGCTATTATGGCACGATTTAGTATATTAGTAACCGATTTAGATAAAATACTTAGACGATTTTTCTTTTAAACAGACCTTTTGCAATCAATCATCGGTCTACGTGAGCTGTTTCAATGTTGCTACTAAATTCCAATATAGAAATTCACTGACTTTCCCTGATTTTGCCCTCACCAATTTTTCATGTTGATGCAAACAAAATTTTTCTCGAAATTTATTTCAATCGCTTTTACTGACAACAGTCATACAGAATTTTATAAGGAGTCATCCACAAATTACGTATTTTTAACTCAAAAACATAAATTTTTAACAAAAAATAGAATAGTTAAGGTTTCAGTTAGAAAAATTAATTTTCAACAGAATTAATTCTTTGCCAAGAAGATGATGTTTCAACTAATGAGATTACTTTTTTTAACAAAACAGACTAATTTTCAACAAAATAGTTGAATTTTTACCTAATTTTCAACGAAATTGTTAAATTTTCAACCATAGAAATGACTTTTACTAAAATTATGAATATTCAACAAAACAAAATTTTTTAATCAAATTGTTTAATTTTCAACCCAAAAGATGAATTTTATACGAAAAAAGACAAATTTTCAGCAAAATACACGAGTTTTCAATTAAGAAAGTTAAATTTCCAATCAAAAAGGGAATAGTTAAATTTTGAGTAAGAAAACTAAATTTTCAACAACAAAAAAAACGAATACTCAACCAAAGCAATTATTGCTTAACCAAAAATAGAATAGTTTACACATTTTTCAGTTTATAAAATCAATTTTCAACCAAATAGTTCAACTTTCAACGCAAAAGATGAATTTTCTACCAAAAAGGCCATTTTTTAATAAAATACATCGATTTTCAACTAAAAAAAATGGTTTTCAACAAAAAATAGAATAATTAATTTTCCAGTAAAAAATTATTTTTCAGACAAACAAAATAAATTTTCAAACAAAAAGATGAATTTCGAACGAAAATCAATTTTCAACCGAACATGAAATAGTTCAATTTTCAGTTGAAAAAATTATTTTTATCAAAAAAAATAATTCTCAACAAAATAGTTCAATTTTGAATGAAAAAACGGGTTTTCAGCTAAAATGATGAATCATCAACCAAAAAAGATTAATTCTGAACAAGAAAAGTAATAATTGATATTTCAACGAAAAAGATATTAATTTTAAATTAAAAACAGTTGAATTCAATCAAAAAGACGAATTTTCAACAAAATAGTTCAATCCTTAACCAAGCCAGATGAAATTTCAACCAAACAGTTGTGATTTTTAATAAAAAAAGATGAGATTTCCACCAAAATGGATGAACCAACGTGGCCTTTCGTCGAACCCTCCCCCTGAATAAACCACATGGTTTATGGATGGCCCCTTACAATTCAGAGGAGGAAACTTTACCCCCCTCCCCCAACGAATTTTCAACAAAATATATGAATTGTCAATTAGGAGCCTTCGATAAACCACGTAGCCCCCTAGGGAAGTGGGGGGGGGGGTAAACGAGAATGCCACGGTGGGGGGTCGAGGGGGGGACATAAAGTGGCAAAAATTGGGCCTCGTGGTTTATGGAAGTCCCCTAATCTTATCGAAAATTCCATGGACTTTGGGAAACGGGTTAATATTAACCTATTCGGGTCCAATTCGGAAAAAAATTCGAGAATTTTTTTTGAAAACTTGACATGAAAAATTTGGTGGAAAATCTTAAAGTCACTGCCATTGTGAGGTCTTTCGAGACGTGAGTTTTCGTCTGCAATTACTGAGTGGCCAGACGATTTTCCGAGAAGACGGGAAGTGATTTCGCGTCGAGAATTTTCTTGGCAATCGGAATGGCCAATTGCGTTGCGTAAGGCAAAACCAAAACCGTAAAGTCATAACTTGGGTGGAAACGTGGTCCACGGTATCTCGTGCTTTGCCAAAACGTCAATTTTTCTTAACCTTTGGTGACTCTCATTCATGCAGGGTCAGTATGATAATTGATTAATTAGCAGATTCTTATCATTATATTATCATCTTATCGGAAGTTAGGGGGCTACTTGGTTTATCGAAGGCCCCTAATAGACAGTTCATATATTTTTTTGAAAATTTGTTTAGGGGGGGGGGGGTTTAAATAATACCTTCTGGTTTAAAAATCAAATAAAAGATGAAATACAATCGACAACTTTAAATTTTTCATTCATCATTGGTTTTGGTTTAACAATATTTATGGGACTCAAATTTACAATACGAGCATCATGCGTAGTTTTTGAACCTTTTTTGGAAACATCCCTAAAGTGGATAATGCAATCTACAGTGGTTAGCCATTAATTAAGAGCACAAATAAATGAAACATAATTCATTTTAATTTATGAACATGTATAGTGTACTATCTATTAATTAAATTAATTATTATACATATATTAGTATTTTTAATAAATGATTAGCCACTGTAGGAATGTTTCCCCTAGTTGTTCGATTTGAGGGGGAAAATAATTTTTAATATAAAGTAAAAAGTTCTATGAACTATTTCCTTTTTTTAGATTTACTTGTTTTTAACGTTATATAAATATAATTTTCCGAAAACTCCTGACAAAAATTTGAGAAGCTTTTTGAGAATTTTAGATACGTCACATTAAAATTTCAACGAAAATCTTCATATTTAACCAAATAGTTGAATTTTTAAATAAAAAATGTAAATTCTCAACAAAATAGTTGATTTTTAACTAAAGTGATGAATCGCGAGTAAAAAAACTAGATATTTCAATCCAAAAAGATTTCAATTTTGAATCAAAAGCAGTTTAATTAATCTAAAAAAAAAACGAATTTTAAACAAAATAGTTGCATCCTCAACCAAAAAGATGAATTTTCAATTATTAGATTAATTTTTTGCCAAAAAAGACGGATTTTCCAGAAAATAGTTAGTTATATAATTTCAAACTCTTCAAAATGGAACAATTCCATATTAGAATTTTGAAAATTGTATTATATATTTCCAATTAAAAGCGTTCAAAATTGAATAATATAAAATTCAAACCTTGAATTTAAATAAATTTCAATGATAAGCGATTCAAACAAAATCATTTTTAACTGTTTAATTTCAAATCGTTTATTTTTTAACGCTTCATTTAGAATTATTATTCATTCTTGAAATCTTCTTATCAAATATTTTTCAATTTTGAATGATTCTTTTTTAAAAATCTTTAACTTAAATTCGCGCAATTTTAATTCCCTTATGAATTCGTGTAATTCTCTGAATTCGCAGAATTCAACAAATTCCCTGAGTTCAGTGAATTCAGAAAATTCTGAATATTTCAGGAATTCAGATAAACAGAAGTAATTCATGGATTTAAAAGAATTCAGAATATTTAAGAAATGCAGCAAATTTAGAGTATTTAAGGAAGTTCCCGAATTTCCTATATTCCTGAAATATTCTGAATTCAGAGAATTCTGAACATTGAAGGAATTCAGGATATTCAAAGATTTCGGGCTATACAGAGATTTTCAGGTACATTTCAGGGTATTTAGGGAATTCAAGGAATGTAGAAAATTCAGGAAATTCGAAGGATTCAGGCAATTAAGAGAAATCAAAAACTTTATTATATTCAAGGAATTCAGAAAATTTCAGGAATTTCCGAGCATTTGGGTAATTCAAGGAATTCAAAAATTTTCAGGGATTCAAAATATTCAAGGAACTGAAGGGGTTCAGAAAATTTGAGGAATTCAGAATATTCAAGGAATTCACGAAATTCTGATTATTGAGGGAATTCATGATATTCAAAGATTTCAGACAAATCAGAGAAATTTAGGTATATTACAGGGCATTTAGGGAATTCAAGGAATCCAGAGAATTGAAAATATTCCAAGAATTTAGGGCATCCAGAGAAATCAAATATCTCAGTAATATTCAAGGAATTCAGAGAATTTCAGAGAATTCTGAGAATTTGAGGGATTTCAGAGTATTTGAACAATTCAAGGAATTTAGAGAACTCAAAGCATTCGAGGAATTCATATCATTCAAAGAATTCAGGATTAAAGAATTCAAGTTTAAAGGCTATAAATTTTATATTTTACGATTTTTGATAAATTAAAAATTGAAAAATTCTCATTTTTAAACGCTCCAAACTCGAAATAGGTCCACTTTTGAGTTGTAAAATTGATAATTTTCCATTTTAAATACTTCCTAATGAAATGGTTTCAATTCTTCAGCTTAAGAATAAAAATTTCTCAATTTTTATAACTTTCTTATTTTTTGAAAGTTTACAATTTTAAGTATTTCTCATTTACAGGTTGTTTATTATCGAAGACTTAACATTGGGATTTGTTCAATTATTAAAATTTTTAAATTTGAAATTGTTTAGTTTAATTATTTCTACTGAAACTAATATCAGAAATCAAACAGCTTGATGCCTTTTCTTTATTCCAAGTATATTAAGTCATAAAAAATTAAAAATATAAATTACAAAATATATTCAAAACATATTAGTTTCAAATTCATAATTTCATTTTGATGTACAATTTCAAAGTTTTAAAACTGATCCCAAAGAATTTCATATATTATCCATGGCATATTATTATTTTCCGTTTACACTTATCTGCTTCTAAATTTGAAACAACAAAATAAACCAATTAAAAAAAACAGGAATAAAAAAAACAAAAGCGTATCTGAGAACGGAATGTATTAGTTGCAAACACATGTAGATTATTATTATTATTAATAATTTTCGACAAAATATAGTTTGATTCGTTTTGCTGTACCATCTTTCATTTGCAATTTTTAGAAATATATTACCTTCCTTTTAAATTACTCAAATCTTCTGCCACCTTTCGAAACTCTTTTTGAAATTATTCACAGATAAAAGCTAGGGCTTACTTTTGCTGCATCTTATTTTTTTCAGGTCTTACTTCAATCGTTGGCGGGGCAACTTTATGCAATTTTTTGTTTGTTTAAAAACCCAATTTAAGTCCTTTTTGACTAAAGAATGTTGCATCTCAATTTTGGTTCTATATCCGACGCAAAATGATCCCACCTTTTTTCTGCCTTCAATCAGAATTATAAGTGCACGTAAAAAATGTCAATGAAGTGAATTCAAAGTGAATTTTAGCATATGTGTTTCATATTTTGTCAATCCTATCTTAACTGACGTTTCTGTTTACTTATTTGCGTTATCTATATTCTTATGATAGCGTAAAAACCACGAATTCACTGATCTCCTGACTCACATAGTATCTTCTCCTTACTTTGAAAAATCAACTTTTACGCATTGGGTACATAAATTTCCGATAAAGATAAAGAAGTCTTATCGAATAACATGTGCGTGGACATTCATTCATTTATCTAACCCTAAGAAATCTAGCTTTAAATTCTATCTGGTAAGTTTCCACTTTGTTTGTATTTACAATTTTATGGTGCTCATTTGGTGAGCACTTTGCTTCTTCAATATGATTAATTAGCAAATATATTTGCTTCCTCATCGAGGAATTCAAAACAAAACAATGTAAATGGGTCAATCAAAATGTTTCGAATCAAGACGCCTTTTCTATTCTTACATAAACTTGGACCAATGTTAATGAAAAAAGTTTTTCTCTTTGAAACAGACTTGTCAAATTATATAAATGACCATAACTTCCGTACATTTTAAATGAATTAATACTACAGGGCAATCGATTTTTCTCGAATCAAGAAATCTTTTCCGTTGTTGCCTCAATTTTGAATTATGTTAATGAAACAAGCTTAGCTCTAAAAAACGATTTTTCAAATATTATAAATGACTATAACTTCCTTACTTTCAAGTAAAATGTATTAATATTACAGGTGAAACGAATCTTTTCGAATCAACGAAAATTTTTTTATTCATGCATCAACTTTGAATTATGTTGGTGCAAACAGTTTTACTATAAAAAATAACGATTTTCAAAATATTATAAAGTGCTAGAAAAAGATAATAAATATTTTAAGAAATCTTTCCGTCAGTTTTGAGATATTAGTGGTGAAAATAAGCACACCAAATTTCACCATTTTTTTTGGAACCGTATTCAAGTTATCGTGTTCAAAAACAAGTGCGACATCCGCACACGCATTCTAATCACACACATATACACATACACATACACATACACATACACACATACACATCCACCCACACATTCTTCCAGAGAATTGTTCGGAACAATGTACTAGCCATTTTTCAATTGAGGAACGTTCAATTAAACGAATTTACATTTTTCGAAATTATTATCTATACAAAGCTTCCTCTGTGAGTAAGAAAAAATGATCATATCTTTAATATATAGTACATATTTAAATACATTTTAGATTAAGCATTGCGTTTTTTCGTTTTCCATATATCCCCCCCCCCACACTCACACGTTAGTGATGCATATCGATCATTTAAAATTTCTTCTAAAATCTCGTACTCATCACATCGACACGAACGACCATTCAATCGAGATGATCGTCTCGTCTTGATCGACTTTTTTCATTACAAATTCTTGATCTCCATTAAATTTCAGTTTCATCTAACTATGTTTTAAGCAAATCTCGATTTTGTCCAAAAATGATCGATATGCATCACTAATGTATATATATATATATATAATTAAAAACTAAAGGTTAACAACCAACATATGTATATATATATAT
>JAABKJ010005338.1:0-23169 GCA_011634705.1 Andricus grossulariae
ATTTGATTATTTGGATTTTATCGACAACAGTCTAAGAACGGAGTTTGGTTTTGGTTTCCACCAACCGATATTAATTGTTTAACAGTTTATAATATTACCGGATTTGAAAATTGCCGAATTATAGAATATCCGAAGCAGAAAATTCCCGAATAATATAATTTCCGTATATTAAAATTCTCGAAAAATAAAATTCCCGAATCGGACAATTCCCGAATAATAAAATTTTCCAATAATGAAATTCCCGAATAGTTTATAATACTACCGAATTTGAACATTTTCGAAAGAAAATTGCCGAATAATGAAATATTCGAACAAGAAAATACCCGAATAATAAAATTCCTGAAAAATAAAATTCCCGAATAATAAAATTTCCAATTATAAAAATTCCCGAAATATAACATTTCTGACATAGTTTATAATATTGCGCAATTTGAAAATTCCCTAATAATAAAATTCCTGACAGTTTATAATATTACCGAATTTAAAATTCCTCAATAATAAAATTCCCGACGGATACTTGCAAAATTATAAAATATCTGAACTAAAAAATTCACGAATAATAAAATTTCAAACAAAAAAACTTCCCAGGTTGGCAAATTTTCGTATTATAAAAAATCCGAACTGGAAAATTCTCGAACAGTTTATAATATTACCGGATTTGTAAATTCCCAAAAGAAAATTGCCGAATTATGAAATATCCGAACTAGAAAAATCCCGAAAAATAAAGTTCCCGAATAATAAAAGTCCCAAACTAAAAAATTCCCGAATAATAAAATTCCCGAATTTGAACAATTAAAAGCTTTTTTTATAAATATGATTTATTTACTAAAAATATCGTTATACAAATTTTTTAAAATTATTTTCAATGTTCAAAGTTTCGAAAATTATTGTTTGAATTAAAAAAATATATAATTGAGGGTCCGGATCGAATAACTAGCCGAGCGCGCGAAAGCCGGTAAAAGTATTGTCGAAACGTCTCGTTGGAGAGAAATGTTAAAAGTCACAAAATTAATTTTTTGAAATATAAGCTTGTAAAGGAAGACGAGACGGAACTTTCTTTCAGTTTCTGTTTTTTTTTTCATCAAATAAGTATTTTTAATCAAAAGCATGAAAAGCTGAACAGAATTATTCCCTAAATTCAGTTAATTTTTAAGAAATAAATCGTCGTAAGTTGGGCAAACATTATTGGAACTGTTTAATACTCTAATTCACACACGAAATATAACCTAGCGGTGCCTAAGCCCTAAATAAAAAATTAAAAATTGCCTATTGTTTAATAATATTTAATTGCAAATTGAGACAGATCGGTAATTCCGTTTTTTCAGTTTCGCCGACAAAAATTATAAACAAATTCCAGTGAGACATTTGTTTTTCACTATTAAAGGCAGAGGTGGCGGGCATGCAATCCCCCCCCCCCTCCAGAAATCGATCGTTTGAATTTTTTCCAAAAATCGACATGAAATCTTTGTGAAATAATTGAAGTCTTTGTAAAATCCTTTTAATCTATCCGAAATCTTTAATATCCTTGTAAAATCTTTGAAATCTTTGGAAAATCATTGTAATCTTTTTGAAATATTTTGAAATATTTGCGAAATATTTGGTAATATTTGTGAAATTATTGAATTCTTTGGGAAATCATTGAAATCTTTTAAATCTATTTGAAATATTTGAAATCTTTAAATTCCTTAGAAAATAATTCAAATCTTTGTGAAATCTTTCTGATATCTTTGAAAATCTTTGCGAAATATTTTTGAAATTATTGAAATCATTAGTCTTTGTGAAATCTTCTAAATCTATCTGAAATCTTTGCGAAATATTTGAAATCTTTGCAATCTTCAGGAAATATTTGCGAAATAATTTTAATATTTTTGAAATGTTTGGTAATATTTGTAAAATTATTGAAATCATTGGAGTCCTTGTGAAATATTTTAAATCTATCCGAAATTTCTGAGAAATATTTGAAATCTTTATGAAATCTTTGAAATCTTTATGAAATCATTAATATTTCTGTAAAATCTTTCTGATATCTTTGGAAACCTGTGTGAAATATTTGAAGTATTTTCGAAATATTGTATAATATTTGTGAAATTATTTAAATAGTTCATTTAGTCCTTGTAAAATATTTTAAATCTATCCAAAATCTTTGCGAAATATTTGAAATCTTTAGGAAATCATTGAAATCTCTGCGAAATCTTTCTGACATCTTTGGAAATATTTGTGAAATACTTATTAAATATTTGGTAATTTTTGTGAAATTATTTAAATCATTGAAGTTTTTGTGAAATCTTTTAAGTCTATCCAAAATCGTTGCGAAATATTTGTGAAATTTTTGAAGTCTTTGAAAAATCATTGAAATCTTCTTGAAATCTTGGGGAAATCATTCAAATCTTCGTGAAAGCTTTGCGAAATATTTGAAGTATTTTTAAGATATTTGGTAATATTTGTGAAATTATTTAAATCATTGAAGTTTTTGTGAAATCTTTTCAATCTATCCGAAATCTTGAAAATATTTATGAAATCTTTGTTCAATCTTTGAAATCTATCTGAAATCTTTATGAAATATTTGCAATATTTTTGAAATATTTGCAATATTTTTGAAATATTTGCAATATTTTTTAAATATTTGATAATATTTGTGAAATTATTAAAATCTTCGTGCACTCTTTGAAATCTATCTGAAAGTTTGATTAAATACTTTTAATCTATCCGACATCTTTGCGAAGAATTTGGAATCTTTGTGAAATCTTTGAAATCTTGGAGAAATCATTGAAATATTTGTCAAATCGTTCTGCTATCTTTGGAAATCTTCGCAAAATATTTGACATACTTTTGAAATATTTGGTAATATTTGTGAAATTTTTTAAGTTTTTGGGAAATCATTGAAATCTTCGTGAAGTCTCTCTGAAATCTTTAAAAATCTTTGCGAAATATTTGATAATATTTGTGAAATATTTGAAATCTTCGTGAAATCTTTGGAAAATCAATCAAGTCTTTATGATATCTCTTAAATCTATCCAAAATCCCTGCTAAATATTAAAAATCTTTGTGAAATAATTTAAATCTTTGTGAAATCTTTGGGAAATCATTTAAGTCATTGTTGAATCATATACATCTATCCGAAGTCTGTGCTAAATATTCGAAATCTTTGAAATCTTTGGGAAATTATTAAAATCTTTGTGCAATTTTTGAAATCTAACGGAAATCTTTGTGAAATAATTGAAGACTTTTTATCGTCCAACGAGACGTTGAGACAATACTTTTACCCGTTTTCGCACGCTCGGCGAGTTATTCGATCCGGACGTTCAATTAAAAACAATTTTCATCCAGATATATATTTTTTTCAATTATTGTTATTTTAAATTCAAAAAATAATTGTAGAAACTTTAAACATTGAACATTATTTTGCACACAAATACTTAATTATTGTATTATTAATAAATGAATAATATTTATAAAAAAATTTAATTGTTCAAATTCGGGATTTTTCTGGTTCGGATATTTTATAATTCAGCCATTTTTCGTCGGTAATTACATTATTCGGGAATCTTCCAATTCGGTATTATAAACTGTTCGAGAATTTTATTATTCGGAAATTTTCCAATTTGGTAATATTATAAACTGTTCGGGCATTCTATTGTTCCGGAATTTTCCAATTCGGAAATTTGTTTATTCGGGAATTTTTTTATTCGGATATTTTATAATTCGGCAATTTTCTTTCTGTAAATTCATTATTCGGGAATTTTCAAATTTGGTAATATTATAAATTTCAGCTATTGTTAGTAATTTCAATGAAAATTTTACCATTCGTTCTCTTGGGTGTTGAAAGGAAAATCCTTAAATAATTTTAAAAAAATCAAAAAATTTTGAAGATATTCAAAATTGACACAGGGCATGTAGACGACATTGTAAGCTATCAATATAAAAAAATGAATAAAATAAAAAGTGGATCTTTTTCAGACATTCAGGTGAAAAATTAGTTTTTTTAAAAATCCCGGAAGTTTTTGATTTTTTTTTTCCAAAAATATTTTTTCAAAACTGCGTCCTATGACGAATAAAAAAATACACCTTAATATAATTAAAATCACCAAAGTTATGAAAGTTTTAGAAAAAAAGGACCATAATGTTCAATTTTAGATATCTCCTAAGTTTCTTGATTTTTTCAAAAATTATTTTAGGGTTTTACTTTCATTACCTAAGAGAACGAATAGTAGAATTTTCATAAAAATTACTAACAATAGCTGAAATTCTTTAGATGATTTGACATGGAATTGCGTATATACATAATCATGTATAACCCTTTGTAAATTCAACAGTTATAATTTGACAAAAAAATGTTGTAGAACTGTTTTGACTCTACATTTAATTTCAATTCCTGAGTAAAAAGAGCTTTTTATTTAAAAATGATTTTTTTGTGTTGAGAATCATACTTTTGAATTTTTAAAAAAGCGCTCCCACGATTATTTCATTTTTTCGCGCGAAATATGCTCATACTGTGTAAGAATAATATTCCGCAAAAAGACTTGTTGTAACATCTTTTTTGGGTTCAAGTTGGTTGAGGCTCACCGTGTATCCTTATAACGGTTGAAACTAATTAGGCAAGATACAAAATCAATATTATCCATTTATTTCGTTGTTAATTGTTTAAACAATTTTTTATGTTCAAATGTAACTTTTGACAGAAATAAGTCGGGAAAATGTAGTTTTTGGTAAATTATTATAACAATTTCGATTTGTTCAAACAATTTTTTGCGACAAATTAGAAAAAATTACACTTTCTCCGTGTAACATGAACTAATTAGTTCAAATCGGAAATCTGCATGATCGATTCACTTCATTGTTATTTTTTTCAACATAATGAAATTGTTACAATTACGATCATTATTACTATAAGTGAGAGAGTGAAGACAACCTTAAAAAGCTGATAAAATTCACTCCATCTAATACGACGGCCCCCATCCGAATGTAACCAAGCGAAATGCTGCTTAACTTCGGCGATCGAACGAGAAGCCTCAAACGATTCCATGTGTCCAATCAGACCAAAGTGTTAAATGAAACTTTCGACTGGAATAAGAAAAAAAGTGTAGTTTAAAAAAACTGTTTCAACAAATTTCATTAGCTCTTCTTATGTTGACACTTTTTATAACTTACTCAGATTTGCTTAAACAATTATCGTTTGTTTAAACACTTTTTTAGACAAATCAGCCAACACTTTTTTTAATTACATGAAATAATTAATTAAAAATGAGAATGAATATGATTTATTTACTTCAGTGTAAATTGTTTAAACAATTTCACAACACCAACATTCTAATTGATAATTCTACATGCCAGGAGCTGATTGAGTTTTTTGCAAAATAAAAAAACACGGATTTCCCATGAGAAAAGAAAATGTTTTTGTAAATTTTATTCAGAATCTTTAATATAAGGTGAACCGTGTTTGAACTTGAAATATTTTTTTTCAAAATTAACCGTAGAATACGAATAAAAATAATACTTCAAACATCAGCACCATAAGTCTGTTTTATCGGGTCAAAAAAAAAAGCCATAAGTGAAAAAATGACTTTTGCGACTTTTTGCGCTAATTATGATTTTTTGCTGTTTTTTGATACTAATTGCTTCTAATACATGAAGAATCACTTTCTATTGATGATTATGTCTTTGAATAAATTGTTTTATTTATTTATTATTGTTGAAAGAAATTTTCTCTTAGAATAGAGCTAGAAAGACGCTGTTTTTTACCGAATTTTTCAACTTCTTTTTAACTTTTTAGTTAGAGCAAGGCAATAGTCAAATTAATTCAATAGACATAGTTGTTCAAATCATCTAATAAAACCAATAGTTATTTATAACAATATTCTCTCGATATAATGCAAGAAAGTTGCAGTTTTTTAAAAAAAATTTCACTTTTTGTCCGCTTTTCAATTAGCGTGAGGTAATAATTAATTGAAGTTAACAAACATAATTGTTTGAACAAAATATTGGTTTATAAATATAGAATTTTTTGTATATATAATAATTTTTATTATGTAGTTTATAACTTTTTGTTTACTTTTTACTTAGTGAAATAAGAATTCCCACAGTTTAGCGAACATAATTGTTTAAACAATTTATTATTACTTATAACTATCTTCTCTTAGTGTAATGCTAGAAAGTAGCGGGTTTTTCTGAAATTTGCAACTTTATTTGACTTTTTAGGTAGGAACAACTAATAAATATTAATAATAATAGTAAGTTAAATAAAAAGGCTTTATGTAACATTATCCATATAGAAAAACTAAAGAATATTTTGAATATCTGTTTTATTTCAGAAATATATATTCACTATAAAGAAAGAGATTGTTCAAAAAATGATTCTCTCCAATGTTAATTTCTTATTAGTTCATAACTAAAAGGCCAAAGATAAGTTAAAAATTTAAGAAGAAACCGCAATTTTCTAGGAATGATCTAAGAGAAGATATTTATAAACAATAATAACATTTTTGAATAATTACGTTTGTTAATTTGCTTATTACCTCACTAAGTGAAAAGTGAACAAAAAGTTCTAGCTGGAAAATTGAAAATAAGTTGAAAACTTCAGAAAAACCACGACTTTCTAACTCTACTCTAAGAGAAAATTGCTAAAAACAATAATAAATTGTTGAAACAATTTATGTAAACATCTAATTATTAGTATAAAATAGTATTGTATGTATTATAAAACAATTTGTATTAAAATGCCGCAAAAAAATCATAATTAGCGCCAAAATATCGCCCAACCGAATTTTTATTCATTTAAAAAAACGTCTTTCATTTAAAGGAAAATACTTGTTAAATTTGAAAAATGCGCTATTCTTTTTTTCGATTTAAGCAAATTTGAGGAGGATATACATTAAAATTCGAAAAAAAATGTCCAATGCATTTTTGGACTACCCTATTGAAGAGGGTTTTCAACGAAGTCACTCGATAAGAAGGCCTTACTTTGCAGGTTAAAGACAATTCGAATTTTGCCAATGAAAGAATATTTTTTGCTATGGTGAAAGAGTAACTAAAAAACTAACTATTGATGTAAAAAGCTAAAAATGACTTTTTGGGAGTTTGGTGCCTTTCTTTGTGGACAGTCACATATTGATTTTTCATATAGCCTAATTAGTTGTTAAAAATACATTTAACCATGTAACTTTTCTCTGTTCACCATATCCCGAAAAGTAAAAAAACTATGATCATGAAATCCATACGAATTGTAGCTCTAATTGATATTCTGGTCTAGTAGGATTTTGAGCTAGATTGGCCATTTGGAAGTAGTTTTTTTCAGTTTAGAAGGTAAAACCAAAAATTCTACCTTGTTTATATGAGAAAAACTTTTTGGAGTCAGTAATTAGTGTAACTAGTGTAATTGTTCGCGCCTTCGAGACGCATCGATCGACCTGTGGTTAAAACTTCCATGACTTAACAGTACCGATTCATGAAGTAAAAAAAATGGTTTATTCTGTTCACATGAGAAAAACGTTGTTGATATTCAAAACACAGCAATACTATATGTAGTGTATTTATTTGCGTCTTCAAGTTGCATTGATCGACCTATTTTTAAATCTTCTATGACCCACCAGTTCCGATTTATGAAATTTCAAACAAATGGTTTATTCTGTTCATATATGAGAAAAACCTTTTTGATATTCAAATTACTACAATACTATATCTAGTGTATTTGTTCGCATCTTCGAGAAGTATCGATCGACCTATTGTTGAACCTTTGATGACTCACAAGAACAGATTTACAAAGTTTCAAAAAATTTGTTCATTATATAAAATATAAATATATAAAAACATCTTTGTTTCATATTAGGAATACTACAGCACTGTATTTGATATGTTCGTTTGCGTTTTCGAGACACGTCGAATGATCTATTGACGTACCTTCCACAACCTCTAATGATCTATCAACATCAGTTTATCAATTTAAAAAATATATTATTTATCTTCTTGGCATGAGGAAAACTTTTTCAATATTGTGAATACACAGTAATGAATACGCTGTATTTTTTCGCGTCTTTGAGACGCGTGGATCGATATGTTGATTTGATTAACATTTTGATGGTCTCTCTGATTTTCTGAAAATAATATTTCAGTTAAGACAGAAAAATAAGCTTGAAAAGTATTTGAAGTATCCATTTTTTTTTCTTCTTTCAGAGAAAAACCTCCCTTTATGAGGAAGCAAATTTATTGCCTACCTATGAGGAAGCAAAATGCTCATAAAATGAGCACAAGTAAATATACCCATAGTGAATACATCCATAGTAATTCACAATGGTATATAATTTTTTTATAGGTGAATTTTTAAATTAATTGTAAAAATAACTACAATAAAGTATTAATTACGTCCAATATACCGAAAAATACTTGATAATCGTTTACAGGCTGTTTTATGAGCCATGCTAGGGTCCGAATAAAAGTTAATACATGCTTGACACATTTTTTTTGATCATCCTTATGTTTACGATAAATACAAATCAATGCAATAAATAATCAAATCATTTAGATATTATTCTTATTAAAAATATTTATTTCATATGACATTACAGAGTTGCTTAATTATTATTGGTCCGTTTCATATTAGTAGTATGTATTAATATTCTGAAGGAACATATATAATTATACCACATTTTGCTTGAAGCAACATAGGTATACTTCAAACAAGTTTCCGCTAATTTACTCTCAAAGTGAGAAACACTTCCTATAACCTGCCTTCATATATAAAACGAAATTCTAGTTTAATATTCTTTAATTGAAAAGGATGTGTGTAATATATTTTTCAAGAAATATCAGAGTCATATTGACAAACATTGCTATCTTTCATATCTGTTTTCAAACGTTTCAACTCAAAATCCCATTAGCATATATCAAGAAATTAAAATTTAAAAGACCATCCTGGAAGTGCTTATAGGAAGGTATTATATAATTCAGATCTACTATAAATTCTTTTTTATTTTTAAAATAATTATGTTGTAAAAAATACATATTTATAATAAACTATTTCTGACCAGTGAACAAAAAATCGTGTTTTAATTGTATAACATATTCCACCTTTCATTAATGATATCTTACTCTAAGGAATTAATTCCTCATGTTTGCTTTGAGACAATAAAGCTTTTCATGAATTTTGAAACGCTCTAGCTCCAGACCCTCTAAAGAAAATTTATGTTGTACCTACTTCAGTAGGATAAATTGAAGTTACTTAATTACAAAAAGCAGACAAAGCAAAAGATGCTTCATAAGGTATTAAACAATATTAACACATAATATGATATTGTTATTTCAAAAATAGAAATAAAATCGAAATAAATATATATTTCTGAAATAAATATCATATTTTCAAACTTGATTTATCAATTATTTTGGGTTCATAAATTATAAATGTAGAACATAAAATCCAAGATAAGACCAAATTTGCGGTTATGATGCAATTTGCGTCTATGCGTAGGCTTGTAGAGTATCGGACAATAAGTGAAGTACACAAAAACCTTTCTTGCAACCCCCATCTTTGAAATTTAGACTTTGCACGCCTTTTAATCGTGTGCAGAGTCTAAATTGGATTTTTTTTACAAATCAGTCTACAGATCTCCATTTTTATCTGATTTAGAAATTATTTCTCAGCAGAGAAAAATTTGGTTCCTATTTGTGTTAGCTGATCACCTATTACAGCTTTAATTTTTAAGAAGGAACGTCTAAATCGAATGAAAATTGTGACCTGTAGACTGTTTTATCCAAAAAATATTGTTTTGTCTTACTGTGCGACAGTGCGCGAACAATATTGGCGCATGCGCACTATGAAATATAGTTATTTTGCACACTGGCAGAGTTTACAGGTTATGTTACAGGGCTTTTACTGAAAAATAAAAAAATGAGAAACTCAAACACTGCAAAAAATAGTGTGTGATACACGTGCGTATAGATAACGGCTGGCTCGCGTGATTTTAGAATTCGCATTCAGCTTTTCGCACTCGTAAGCAATCACCTATTTTGCGCACTTGTATCACAAACAGCAATTGCTTGCACGGGTGGGCCTTATGAAATATTCGAGGTGTAATGTTAGTTCATAGTTAATTATTATTCATTCATTAATCGATTAATAATCATTTACAAATCAATCATAATAAATATTACTGTATTAGTATCACGGAAATAAGATTCTTCTTTCGAGAACCTAAAACAAAAATGGTCTTACCGTTTTTCTGCGATATGATGATGGTAGACTTGTCAGAATCGAGCGCCGCTATCGTAACCGATAGGAAATAGTCAATTACGAAAAAAAAATTATTGTTCTACCCAAATTACTAAAACTTAATTATATAATAAATTTATAAATAAAATTATTGTTGGTACAGTATTTGTTTTTTGATGTAGGACAATAGTGTTCAAGTTGAGGGATAAAATTTGGAGTGGCTCTACTTCTGAAAAGATTATATTTTATACACTATTTTAAAAAATGCAGTTCTAGACCTCTGTAAGCCCATCGTGCACTCTAAGTACAAGTGCTTTTAAAGATTTACTGAAAGCCTTGAATTGTCAAAACTCTATCCCCTGGGGTCTATATTTTAAACCACAATGTATATAAAGCTTTTAGTCATATACTTAGTTTCTTGAAGTGATAATATGTCCTTCATACCAAGAAATAGTAATATTATGTTTCTTGTGACTTTAAGTGTGTAAATTAGGGTAGTCCAAAAATGCATTGGAATTTTTTTTAAGCTCCACGCATACAACCCGAAAATGTGTTTAAATCCACACAAAAATAAAAGCGCTTTTTTAAAATGATATTTAGAGGTGGCTCAAGCCCCATGAAGTTTAACACGTATTTCCCATAAGAAAAAAAGACATTTTCGTAAATTTGATTCAGAATCGTCAATATTAGGTAAATCGAGTGTTGAAGCTCAACATTTCTCTTCGAAATTAGTCATAGAATACGAATACGTTAAAAGAAAAATGCCAACTTTGAAGCGCATATTTTATGTGGATAACATAAATTCAATTTGAGAAATAAAAATGTTCAAAATATATTTAACCTTAAAAGTGACCATCAGCTGAGTATTACTCAAAGGTCGATAATTTTGGAATAACTTATTAAATTCAAGGTATGCATACAATAGAATAATGCGAAATATCATGCTGTTGAACTTTTCACTTAAAATTTTCATTTCCCACATCAGCTTAAAAACATTTATGATAATATTAAAATGTGTGTTAATATGTTCTTGCTCATTAGGATGATATATATTTTTTTATTTATATGCATATCGCCCCCAAATTTGCTTAAACCTTTAAAAAAATGCGTTTTTAAAACAGGTTCTGCAACCCTTATAAAGTTTAAAACGTATTTCCCATAAGAAAAAAAGATGTTTTTTTTTAATTTTATTCAGAATAATTAGATGTTTATATAAATTGTTCAAACAATTTATTATTGTTCTTAGCATTTTCCTCTTAGAATAGAGTTAAAAAGTCGTGATTTTTTCAAAAATTTTCAACTTATTTTCAAATTTTCAATTATAGTGAGGTAATAATTAATTCAAATTAACATAAATAATTCTTTAAACAATTGAGTATTATTTTTAATGATATTGTCTTTGAATAATGTTAGAAAGTTGCAGTTTTTTCTGCAATATTCAACATTTTGTCCACTTTTCACTCAAAGCGAGGTAATAATTAATGCAATTCAACAAACATAATTCTTTGAATGAATTACTATGGTTTATAAATACTTTCTCCTATGATAATACTAAAAATTTGCTATTTTTACTGAAACATTTACCTTTGCTTTGGTTTTTTAGTTATGATCAAATAATAATTAAACATTTGAGAAAATCATTTTTTGAGCAATCTTTCTTTTTTGTAAATATATTTTTCTGAAATAAAACAGATGTTTGTGAAATTGATATCTGACTTTAATTTTCTTCTTACTGGAGACGAAAGTCAGAAACAATATTTACTACAAGCGGTAATAGAGTACGGGAAGCAATTTCCTGGCTGCAGTAAGTCTATCTTGTCCCGTGAGATGTTATAATCAATTGATTATTTGATTTAGACCTTTTCAATCTCTATACATGTATATGTTATCGATGATAGTAAAATATGTGCAATTTCAAATTTTTCTTTTTCGCTTGTTAATAAATTTTGTCCTGCAATTCAAAACAAATTTTTTACCAGTCATTTAAAGACCTACTCCTAATTTTTATATTTTTTGTTTCTATCTCTATTGTAAAATAGCCTTTTTGCTTAAATAATTATTTGTCATACATTGGCAAGAGAGTAAAAATAATTTACTCAAAAAATACAATACTATTTGAAAAATGATTTTTCTTGCTATTCATTTATTATTTGTTCAGAACTAAAAAGTCAAAGCAAAACTGAATATTTCAGAAAAAAGTGCAACTGTCTAGCATTACTTCAAGAGAATATAAGTATAAACAATAATAAATATTTAAAATAATTATGTTCGTGAATTAGCATTTATTATTACTTCACTAAGTGAAAAGTGCGCAAAAATATATGAAGATCAGAATAACCACAACCATCTAGCAACAATGTAGGAGAAGATATTCGTAAACAATAATAATTTGTTGACAAAATTATGTTCGCTAAACTAAATTTATTATTACCTTACTCTAAGTACAAAGTGGACAAAAAGTTGAAAATTTAAGAAAAAAAACGCAACTATCTAGCATTACTATATCAGAAGATAGTTCTGAAAATAATAATTTATTTAAACAATTATTTTTGTTAAATTTTAATTATTATTACATCACACTAATTGAAAAGTGGAAAATAATTGAAAAAACGCAACTATAGCATTATTCAAAGACAATATTAATAAAAACAATAATAAATTGTTTGAACAATTATTTTTGTTATCTTGAGTTAATTATTAACTCACTCTATTTTAAAAATTAAAAATAAGTTGAAGAATTCGGAAACAACCACGACTTTCCAACTCTATTCTAAGAGAAAAATTGCTAAAAAACATAATAAATTGTTTTAAAAATTTATATAAACATCTAATGATCCATAGGAAGTGGTATTTTATGTATTATAAACAATTCCTATCAAGAAAACCACAAAAAATCATAATTAGCGCCAAAAACTCGCAAAACCTAATTTTTTACTTATCGGTTTTTTTGGGACCCTATGAAATAGATTTATGGGGGTGATATTTGAAAAATTAGTTTCAATTCGAATTTTATGGATAATTATGAACAGAAATGTTAAGCTTCAAATTGATTCACCTCATGTTTACGATGCTGAATAAAATTGATAAAAACGTATTTTTTCTGATAGGAAATGCGTGTCAAACTTCATGAAACTTGCAGAACCTGTAAATATCATTTTTCTAATGTGCCTGAAAATTCAACAAAAATGTTGAACCACCCTGAAGTACATATTACAATACTTCGGAATATATCATTATTAAAATTTAATTATTGCTATTACAAAATTTACATGTATGGGGTCACAAAACAAAATTATTATCAATTTCGATTATAACTAGCCAATAAAGCCACGTGTGATCATTAAATGTCTTCATATTTTCAGTACTAACTATTCCACTAAAAATTACTATATTAGTCGAATATACGTATGTTTAATTATTCAAACACTTTACTTATAAGTTCTAACACTTAAAATATGGTAGTATATCAGAAAATTTACTCTTGAACTCTTTTGAAACATTTCTAACTTTTCAAAATTTCTTAAATAAGCTTGAAATCTTCTGGAATCTCATGAAATCATATATAAATCTCTCTGTGACCCCATGAAATCGCTTAATATATTTTTGAATACTTTGAAAAATTTCAAACCCATTTAAAATGGTAATTAGTTTTTTAAACTTGTTTAAATTACCAAAAAATGTTCCAGGAAGGTTTCCGTAATTTAGGTAAATGTCCACGTATCAAAGAAGGTTTCCAAGGAAGGTTCGAGGAGTGTTCATGAAGAATTTAATTAATTTAATTTATATAATGCGAAAATTCATTATTCATTTTTTTTAATTCTCCGAACCTTCCACTGAAATGTTCCAGGACTGTTCAGGAAAACTTTTGTGCTATTTAAAATTGAGAAAATCATTATCAATAAAACTTTTTATCAAACAAATAATTTATTTGAATAAAAGAAAATTTTTCTAAATAAAAAGAAAATTTTCTTCGAATTAGAGCCAATGAGCATTTGTCTTTGATGCAAAGAAATTTTCTCTGAATCGAAGAATCTTTTTATCTGAGTGAATCCTTAGAGTCCTATTGAAACATTTTAAAATAATTTGCAATCTATAGAAATCCTCTGAAATTCCTTAAAATGTTTATAAATCACTCAAAATCCTGTAAAAGTCCTCGTAATCTTTAGAAATAACTTACAAAATCTTGTGAAATCCTTTAGAATATTTGGAATTATTTCGACAATCCCTCAAATCTTTAAAAATACTTAGCAATTCCCGAAAGAGATTTAAAATCCATTAAAGCCCTTGAACGTTTTATGATATCTCCTGAAATGTTTTAAAATCCATTGAAAATGCTTTAAATCTTTGAAAATCTCTCAAAATCCCTTGAAATAATTATAAATCCCTTAAAATATTTCGAAATACTTCGGAAACGTTGAAATTTTTTTATTTTACAAATCCAAAGATATCTTCTCAACTCTTTTGAAATTTTGTGAAATCTTTAGAAATATTGGAATTTTTAATATCTGATGTATACTCAAAATTCGAGTGATCAACCCCCCGGTATTAAAGAATTCATGGCAATAAATAATTTAGCTTATTTAGTGAGATCAAGTTTTATTCTCTTATCAAAGTAGATAACTCAATATCTGTGTTATAATTATAATTATTACGAATTTAATTAATAGTAGTTGTAAATAAATTGAAAGTTAGCAGCAAATTTCATTTTTCAATTTTAAATGTAATAAATGAAGCAATTTCGAGTTATTCAAAATCCAATCAGATTTTGAACAACAATGAGGGCGAGGTTTTCGAGACATTTCGTTACAGGGTAATTGCCAAAAAAGTTGATCATTTTAAGTCATAGTCATTTCCACTTTTCCTTTGAATAATACATTTTTTTTCAATTATCTCAGTAAAAACTTATATCAAAGCTCAATTTAGTATAGTTTTAAGATTTTAGACGACTTTGTTCAAAAAATATAAATTGAAAGCCAAATGTCTTCTCACGCACCTGTCCAATCTATAAATTTAATGAAAAATTGCAAAATGATTTCAATAATTTACAAAAATGGTAATTATATCACTTATATTGAGCTGGAAACGTTCAAAATCAAGAGCAGAGTTCAATATTTTAGAGTTTATGATTTTAAAAATCTCTTTAAAATCTGTCTATTTTTGCCTAATATTATTTGTCAAAATAGAATAAATCGTGAAAACATACATTTTTTCTGTATTTTAAAGGACTTTTACGTATTCAAGATATATTTTAAAATATTTTTGAAATTCTTTTGTTTAATTATAGTCGCATGTCCTGTCACGCGAGGTTTAGCAAAGTGAAAAATTCACATCCGTCACAAATACATTCCTTCATCTCTTAGTTTTATTTTTTCATACCCTTTTGGATTGACCTTAATCAAAAAAATATATTTTAAGTGGTTCGGAAGTTTTATTATTTTTGAAAATCGCATTGCCTACAATGATTCACTTTCTGGCAATCACCTTACATTACTTTTTTTTAGTTATAAACTATGTTTATACGCGAAAATATAGTAATTTAGTTCTCTACTGTACGCCAGAGTAAAATATGATTATTTAAATTTCTGTCATTTAATAAATGCTCTTTTATTGAGAGCTTTTCCGACTTCTTCCCTTGGCCGTGATCTTTGCTTTTGCGTTCTTATTTACTTCCTGTTTAAAAAGGAACTTAAATCACTTTTCAACCCTCTCATTCACAAGGTACGGAAATACTGCGAGTCAGAGATGTAAATTAAAGTGAGTGTCAGCCATCTCGGCACCCTCTTAAACACAATACTTCCCGGGGATTCAAAGTCAAAGTCAGATTAACGTGGAAAAAGTAGAAACTCAATTTAACCCAGTTTCCGGTTTAAAAATAAGTCCTGAAAATGATCAAAAGGACGGGTCTAATTTGTTAATTTTCCTCTGATGAAATAAAGGGTAAACTTCATGCAATAAAATATGTGAGACAGGAATAGGTAGGGTGACTATTTTCTAGCGCAGATGACAACTCCACACTAGCTACCTGCGTACGGTTCCCCCACTACGCGGCTTCCCCTCACTCAGCCGAACTGCTGCCACCGAGCCTGGTCAGCGGGAGTCCTTTGTACCTAATGAGAACTAAAATGCGAAATTTAAAATTTTTTTAATTTGGCACTTAGCAATTTACAAATATAATATTTGAAATCTGCTAATTATAACGATTCTAACCGTATTTTATTTGACTTGAAAAGTTGAAAATTAAAGAATAAATGTTCAAGTTTATGTGAAATTTTATTTACAAAATTTTGAGAATATTTTACTCAAATAAACTACAGCAGGTTTAATTTATTGGTGGAATATTCTACTTGACTTCAGGAAATTCCTGAAGCTAAAATTTGGCTAGATTTGAAAACTTAACAATAAACATCATAAATTTTGTTTATTGCTCAACCAATTACATTGCTCAAAATTATCCCTAAATAGTTTGCCTTAAAAAGTTTTTTTTTTTATTTTATACCAAAAATGAATAAAACCAATGAAAATTTAAAATAATTTTTCCCACTACGTATACATTTTCCGCCTGGGATACTATGAAAAATATTATGCAAATTGTTTATGCAAGTTAATTAAAAATACTATGTTAACACATGAAAAGGATTTTCATAAATATATTTTCAGTTACAAGTGCAAATATTTTATAAATTTAAAACTGAAAAAAATGTTAGTCATCTAGAATTTTTCTATTAAAAATTTTTTACACTTAAACCCTTTCAAATTTCAATCATTTTAAGTAAATTTTTTATCTTTTGAAAAGTAACTATTCGTTTAAGATAGAAATGAAATCCGCTTTTTATGAATAATTTTATGCACCAAAATCAGAGCATGAAAAAAATTCATAAATCAAAATTAGATTTCCAAATTACAGGTATAAATAATAGAAACGTATGCTAATTAAAATTTACCTCATACCTTAAAATAAAACGATAGACTTTTATGCAAAAACTTACTGGATCTAATTCTCCATTGATTGAAGAAAATGGATTCAACTACAAGAATTCTTTTTTATAACAAGAACCATGAATCAAATTATCCAATTATCTGATATCAGTTTTCTGCTAATTAAATAAAATTTCTTAATATTTTGTATAGGTCCTACAATCATATCCATGTGCAAACTCCACACAATAGATTCCTCTATTTTTCCCATAATCATTATATCACTAATTGAGCAATATATTTCAACAAAATTTAATTCCAAAAAAAAACGTGAAAAATATTGTTAAAAATTAAAATCACCGTTCCAATATGCAGGGTTAGCTTGTGAATATTTTGAGAGATTTTTTAATTCAGGCCAAATAATTTTTCACCTAAAATTTTCGAAAGAAATCTCTTTTTATTTTAATATTGTACAAAGGATGTTTTAAATATTAGCAATTTTACAAATTTGTGATTTTTTTTTTAATTTTATTTCTTATTCGGATAATGTAAGAATCTGAATAGATTGGTTCAGAATTAACCACGAAATAACAATTCCTAAATTGTTAATTAAAACTTTAAAAATTAATTTCAAATCTTCAACTACACATGTGACAATTTTAAGATATTACATTGAGAATAACATTTTTTTGTAAATAATACAAAACAAGATGATTTTCGCAGTTCAAAATTTATATAAAAATATAATAAATATAATTATATATAATATATTATGAAAATAATGATATATAATATATAAATAATAAATATAACATTTATATGAGATTCATAATCATTCTGCATGTTTATTAATGAGTTTCCAAATTAGGCTAGGAAGTTTGTTGCATCTTATTTGAATAATGAAGCCCCGGGTCTCAATAAATGGAAATTTTCGAAACTTAAATCATCATAACTCGGTCAAATATAATTGGAACTTTATGAAATTTGGTAAAAATGCAATGTATATTCTAGGGATGCCTATGAAATATTAAGAAATTTAGAAATTACCTTTTGTTCAATAATATTAAATTGCAAATTAAGGCCGTACGGTGACCACGTTTCTCTAGTTTCGCCGACAAAAAGTACGGAGGGAACTTCAGATTTTAAACAACTTCCAGCAAGGAAGTTATTCTATATATTTTGAAGAAGATTTCTGGATAGGTTTAGACAAATTTATTAGAAATTAGGACAAATATGTACGTTGTAAAATAGTACGCGACGCCGTAACGATTTCGCCAGGCAACGAACTCGCTATTGAACTTTCCAGGATTCTTCGCCTACTATTTTACAAAGTATATATTTCTGCCAATTTTTAATGAATTTACCTGAAACTTTTCAGAAATCTTCTTTTAACTGTATAGAACAACTTTCTCACTGGAAGCTGTTTCAAATCTGAAGTTCCCGCGATAAATTTTATTGATGAAACTAAAAAAACATGTTCACCGACCGGCCCATATATGCAATTAAATAATATTAAACGTAAGGTCATCTTTGACTTTTTAATTTTTTTAGGCATTCCTAGAGTTTCGTTTGTATGTTTACCAAATTTCAAATAGTTTCAAAAATATTTGCCCGAGTTATGACAATTTATATTTTACTAACTTACTGATTTTCGGGAAAAATCTGATTCAGTTTCAATTTTTATTACTAAAACTTATCATAAGATAAAAAAAATGCTCAACAAAGTTCCGTATTGTTATTATATACAAGCCTGTTTTCAAAACAAATATATTTGCTAATTTAAAAATTTCTTTTTATCGTGACCTGGGGCCAACGTTTTTAACGTTTTCGAACGTCATGCGAGTTAGTGAATTCGATAGCTCAAGTTACGTAATTAATGAGTTGATGGAAGCGTTTTCATCCAATTTTATCACACACAAAAAAACTAGGTTTTTCTGTATAGTATAAGTTGTGATGGTTTAAACGATATTTATTTATTTAAATAATTCATTTTCCACATAATATTGCGAATTGATTCAATTTACTGAATGATACAGTTTCATTCATCGATATGAGTAAAATCTTTTGCTTTAACTATTTGAGCAATTTATAATTGTTCAATTACAACTTCTAAAAAAAAAAAAACCACAAAAATCCTACATTTTAAAAATTGTTAAACAAGGTCTATAAGATTATCCTACTACCAACTTTTTTGAACTTGATTCTAATTGTTCAAATAATATTTATTTCTTCAAACTAATTTTTTATTCTTCACAGAACATCGTGAATTAATGGTATTTTATGAATGCTTTTGCCTGATTAATCAATGTAAATAGTCTACGTGTTAGCTTCAGTTCTTTGTTAATTATTTAAATACCTTATAATTATTCAAATTTGGTTGGGCTCTAGAAAAAATAAATATTATTCATACACTAAGAATGAAGAAGTACAATAACAATAATATTTGTGATTAAATAAAATTATAAAAATTTACATTAAATGCACAAAGTAATATAACATTTTGTTAATGCATTTACTTCTAAAGCACGTATTATTCTTATAAAAAAAAGTTTTATATGAAGAGGATAGCGCAAATTGAAACTCTTGTCATGTAGAATATTAAGATAACAAATAAAATTATCTATGTTACATTTTCCCTTTTTTTATATCAATGATTGAAAAATAAAGAAAATATGGTTATATAGACCTTCATGCTGGAAGCTTTTCTTTTAGTCGAATTTTCTTCGGGGTGACTCAAATTTAAGATCTTGGCATGCAGATTTGAGACAACAAATAAAATTTTCTATGTTAAAGGTTTTTATTTCAGTAGTAAAAAAAATTGAAATAAGAAAAGTTTTTTAAATTAGGGTTTTTAAACCTCTATGTTGGAAGCTTCTCTTTTAGTCCGACTTTCTACGCGGATGGCTCAAATTAAAACTTTTGGTACGTAGAATTGCAATAAAAAATCAAAATTTCTATGTTCCATTTTTCTTTATATCAGCATTTAAAAAAGAAAAATCAGAACATTTGCTTCCTTGATAATAATAATTTAAACAATAATTATATAAATAATTTAAATTATTTGCTTTCTTAGTCCGATTTTCCTCGAGGATATCTTAAATTGTGACTCCTATCATATAGAATATTAAGATAACAAATTAAGTTTGCTATGTAACATTTTTCTTTTGTTGACATCAATAGTTAGAAACAAAGAAAATTTGTTTTTCAAAACCCCTGTGCTGGAAGTTTTTTTTAGTCTAATTTTCTTCGTGGATGACTCAAATTGAAGATCTTGGCATGTAGATTTGAGACAACAAATAAAATTTGCTATATTATAGTTTCCTTTTTTTTTTGATCAATGGTGAAAAGAATTAAAATAGGAAAAATTACGAATATTTGGTTATTTAAACCCCTATGTTGAAAGTGGTTCTTTTAGTCTGACTTTTTACGGGGATGGCTTTTTACGAAGCTTTTGAAAGCTTTTGACATGTAGAATTGCGATAAAAAATGAAATTTGCGATGTAACATTTATTTTTTTTCAAATATTAGTAATTAAAAAATAAGGAAAATTGGGTTCTTTAGACCCATATGCTGCAAGCTTTTCTTTTAGTACCCTTTTTCTACGGGGAAGGCTCTAATTAAAGCTCTTGACATGTCGAACTGCTATAAAAATAAAATTTGCTATATGTTACATTTTTTTATATCAGTTGTTGAAAAAAGAAAAATAGGAAAATTTGGTTCCTTACATACACCCCTATGCTGGAAGTTTAATAGTAAGTCAGATTTTTATTTTTTTTTACATCAGCAATTGAAGAATACAAAAAATGAAATAAATAAAACTGTTGCAAATTGTAAATTTTGGTTTTATGGTTGTACATTTTTATAGTTGTATATTTCGTATTCTTATATTTTCCTTAATAATAAAAGATAATTAATATTAAGTCATTTTTATATGGGATCAACAGCAGTCTAATGTTGAGTACTACATCATCTACTGTATCTACTGCTATGTCATAGTTTCAGTTCAGTTATTATTTACTGCGTTCAGATAAACAATATTTAGTGTTTTTCCACCATGAGAGCAAGAGTACATAAATTACCTTTAGAAAATGTATTAAAGTTAAATTTATGAATTTGTTTTCTTTTCGTTGAATTTTATGAAACTTTGAAAAGATAAGCTGGGATTTTCCCGGGCAACGCCGGGTAAATTTCTGCTAGTAATATATTTGTCTCGTTTAATTGACAATTTTAAGTAACTTCTAGTAATATAAGTGCCCTAATATAATGCATAATTTGCTGAAAAATTTATCATCAATTTTCTGGGAACTAAATAATTATACTCTTTCTTGTCGGTTGAGCTTAACCACTGTCCCTTGTAATTTAGACTATTTGTACTAAGGACCATAATTTTATGGGTCATTTCTAAAGGACAGGTGTCATCTCAAACAATGAAGTTTAAACTTTAAAGCAGGCTCTTTTCGAATCTTATTCTAAGAATCTAAATTGCAACTTAACGTCCTCATGGGCGGGGCAAGCAGCATGTATGCCGTGGAGAACTCCATACCTGCAGCAAGTACAGGTGTTGAATTCCATACCACAACAAATGTTTGGAAATATGACGATTTTTCGCCTGATCAAAATATATAGTTTTTAATTGTAGGAAGATTTTTTCATTGGCATCAGGGTCGGTGATATTTATTTTTGTTCTGCAATTAATTTTCTAACAAATTATTTTAAAAATAAAAATTAGATTTTTTACGTTTCGTCCCGAATGAAATAAAGATAAATACTATCGACCCTAATTATACATGGGTCAATTAAAAACTTGTTTGAAAAACCAAAATTTTAATTTGTATATTAGCTACATGAATTACTTAAGGCCTGTTAATTTTCTTGTCAAATTTGAGCCCCCTAATTATCAGACCTTATTTTAAGTTTTTTTTTCTACAATTTTCAACCACGTACAGCACCTTGGTTACGGTTCGTAGGTTTTGACCCCCCCCCCCCAACCCCTATCTAACGTAATTGTGGCAGACTAATGTTTTATCGTGAATTTATTTAGGGGTAATTGAAAACAGTTAAATTGAACAAAAAATATGCATTTTCAAAAAAATAATTGAATCCTCAACACAAAAAGATTTTTCAGTCAATAAAGAACAAAATTCATAGAAAATGTGGAAAATTCAAGGTGAACAGACGAGCTTTCTACAAACAGTTGACATTTTTTTTAAATAATTACGTTTTTTAACAATAACAATATGTCTACTAAAACAGACGAATTTTCAACAAAATACGTACATTCTCGACCAAGTAGTTAATTTTTCAACCAAGAGGATTATTTTTTTTACAAAAAAAAAAAAACCATTTTCAACAAAATACATATATTTCTAACCAAATAGTTGTATTTTTAACAAAAAAGATAATTTTTCAACATTAAGACGAATTTTCAACGAAATAGTTGAAATTGTTAGTCTAAAAATGATCACTGTTCAACCAAAAACAGAATAGTTAAATTTTATTTGAAAGACAATAATTATAAATTGAGAAAATTTTAGTTTGTTATTAAATAGTCGAATTTTTAACAACAAAAATTGAAGTTTCGACAAAATACTTGAATTTTCTACCAAGGAGTTGAATTTTCTACCTAAAAAGATTAATTTTCAATACAAAATATAATAGTTGATATTTAAAAAAAAATATTTTAATTTAAAAGCGATTTTTTACAAAACAGTCAAATTTTCGGCCAAATAGTTGAATATTGTACCAAATGTTGAAGTTTTATAGCAAAAAGACGAATTTTCTATGAAACAGTTGAATTTTCAACAAAAAAGTTAATTTTCAACCAAACAGATATTTTTTTCCTAAAATTATGAATCTTCACCAAATCAATTAATTAAAAAAAAAAAAAGTACTTCAACTTTTAACCAAGGAGTTGAATTTTCAACTTAAAAATATGAATTTCCAATGAAAAATATATAAGTTAATATTTAAACAAAAAATAGTTGTATTTAAAATACATTTGCAATTCAGCGAAAAAGACGAATTTTCAAAACGGAATTGAATTTCTAGTTTAAAAA
>JAABKJ010005339.1:0-23166 GCA_011634705.1 Andricus grossulariae
AAGTTCTGTACTTTTATTTTTGTTCATCTGTTTCCATATTATTTTCATGGTTCCTTGAAAGTCGTTTTGTAATTTCTTTTCTTCTTCTGTTCTGACTTTATATTTAATAATCATAATATTTCTCACTCGAAAAATAAGTATTTTATCAATTGCGAATTGTAGGTAATAAAACTTCCGACATTCGCATTATTTAACTGGTCTAGCTGCAACGTTACATTCTAATTACACATTTTTGTCATTGTGCGACTACAATATACAGAATTTACTTTGAAAATAGTCAAATTTAAAACAATCTAAAAAAGTCGATATTTAACTTTAGCTGTCATTTAATTAAAAACGATTTAAGTATAAAAAATCTGTGATTACTCATTATATATTGTGTTATGGTTATAATAAAAACTACCTATTCTATCAAAAAACGATTAATAACAAATTTTAGCTCTTCTTCTTTCGGTGAACAAATTTAATCTATTTATTTTTTTCTCAGCTTGTGTCGTTTGTCAAAAAATTAAATTTTTTTATTTTAAATGTCGTTTTTTACGAATAAAACAAAAACTGCGCGTCCTATATCAAACAGTGATTTATAACAGATTTGTAGATTTTTTTAGATGTACAATTTTTTTGGATGCACAATTCTTATCTTTGACCGCAAAATGGAATTTTTTATTTTTCATTATTGAGGACGAACTAAAGTCGGATTCAAAATTCTTGACTCCTGGCTTTGAAGCTTTATTACTCTGCGAGAAAAAATCGCAGAATGTTGAGTCAAAGACAGAAATATTCTTTAACATTATACGTGTAAAACGATGTCAGCTTAATTTTCGTCAAAAAATTGTTGACTTTCACAAGTGTGTGAGAAAACAGGAGAAATGACCCTCAACTTTAACTACGTCGACTTTGAAGTCCTCCATACGTTTCACAATTGGTACCAGAAATTTGAAAAAATGTATGAGTATTCAGTAAAATGTACTTAACAAATAGCAATTTGGTTTACTTCAATTTAATGATTATTTCAATTATTAGAGCTAAAAATGTAAGAAATAATTATCTCGGCTCTGGATAGAGATTTCAAGCTGAACTCTAGCTTAAAAGAAGCTTCTCAATTCAGCGGCTTCATCTCAGAACTTGAATGGTTAATAAAAATTATTAATGTCTGCATTAAAAGCGTCTGAATAATTACGATCTTAATGGGTTTCAATATTGGAAAATTCGTATTGAAAAAACGTCCTCTCTCAGCATTGTCCAATTTAAGCGTGAAAGAGATCCCTTAAAAAAAAGGGTCAAGCTTCCGTAAGCCCTTTTTTGTAGAGATCTCTTTCACGCTTAAGTTGGACAATGCTGAGAAGGGACGTTTTTTCAATACGAGTTTTAAAGTATTGAAACTCATTTAAATCGTAATTATTCCGTCGATTTTAATTCAGACATTAATAATTTTTATTATCCATTCAAGTTTTGAGATGAAACCGCTGAATCGAGAAGCTTCTTTTAAGCTAGATTTCAGCTTGAAATCTCTATCTAGAGCCGAGATAATTATTTCTTACATTTTTAGCTCTACTGATTAAAATAATCATTAAATTGAAGTAAAAGAAATTATCATTTGTTAAGTACATGTTACTGAATACTCATGAATTTTTTCAAGTTTCTGGTACCAATTTTTGAACGTGTGGAGGACTTCAAAGTCGACGTAGTGAAATTTAGGGGTAATTTCTCCTGTTATTTTACACATTTTGTGTCACAGGAAAGTCAAAAAAAATTTTGACAAAAATCAAGCTGACATCGTTTTACACGTATAATGTTGAAGAATATTTCTGTCTTCGACTCAACATTCTGAGATTTTTTCTCGCAGAGTAATAAAGCTTCAAAACCAGGTGTCAGGACTTTTGAATCCGACTTTAGTCTAGCTTAAGCTTCACGTCCATGCATTTTTTATTGCAAGCTCTCGTGTTTCTATGGCTTCTTATGTCTCTTTGGATTCATGATTCTGACTATTCATTCGGCGGTCTACCTCTGGGCATTCTGCCATTTACTTTACCTTTGTACACTTATTTGGTCAGTCGTTCACCTTTATTCTTTTAAGATGTGCGAACCATCTTAACTGATTTCTTTCCCATATGTCAACTAGTGTCTCTCCTGTACCACATTCTTTGAGGATTTTCTCGTTTCGGACTTTGTCCATCAGTGTTTTTCCGCATGTTGTACGCAGAGATTTCATGGCAATCGCGTTAATTTTACTCTTGTCCTTTTCTTGACAGGTCCATATCTCGCTACCCTATAGTACAGTCAGTACAAATACCTATAATTTCAATTTAAAATTGTAGTTTTGAACAAAGTTTCATCTTTGAAACCTTGAAACAAAAGTTTTTTACTTCAACAAGTTGTAATTCGCCAATATTTATTTTGAAATTTCGTAATTTTTAAATGGTCATTCAGGAACGTTACTAATTTTTTAATTGTTAGCTTGCCAAGCTAGGTCATCTAACCATATAAAACTTATTTCAAATGTACAGTTGTGAATTTTTTGTTTACAATTAGTAAATTTTGACGGGCATTACATTTGAACTTAATCGGTTTAGGAGGGTGCCACTTTTCAAATTTCACTTCAGACAGACAAGCATTCAGTAGGATTTGTGCGGGTATTATCGTCATCAAGAATTCATGATTCCTTTGATATGAATTACAAGAATGCATTTCCTAAAATAAAATGAAAAAATTTTGTAACCCTTTAATTCTTGGAAATCTTAAAAAAATTCACTCCATCCTATGAAATTCCTTTTTATACCCCCTGAAATATTATAAAATCACTTCAAATCTTTACAATACTTTGAAATCGAATAAAAAACCCTTTGGTTGAAAATTAAACTGCTTGCTTGAAAATTTATTCTTTTTTGTTGAATATGCATTTTTCTGGTGGAGAACTCATCATTTTAGTAAAAAATTTATTTCTTTGATTGAAAATTCAACTATTCTGTTGACCATTCGTTGTTGTGTAGTTAAAAAATAAATTTGTGAACGCAAATGTGACATATTTCATTTTTGCTTGATAATTCATCTTTTTTAGTTGAACATTCATATCCTTGGGTTGAAAACTGAACTGTTTTGCAGAAAATTCGTCTTTTTGTTTCAAACTCAACATTTTGGTTCAGATTTTTTTTCTTTATTGACTGAAAAATATTTTTTGTTTAAAAATGCAACTGCTTTTTTGAAGATGGCTTTTTTGGTTTGAAAATTTGTCTCTTCTGGTTGAGGCTTCAGTTAATAAAAAGCAAATAGAAGGACCAGCAGAAAAACGCTTTGGAAAGGTTTTTTGTTCGTGGTTTGGCCAACATTATTTCTGTGAGAATCATTCCGAATTCGGAAAACTGAAAGATTATGTCGCATGGGTTTAAAAGTTGTAGATTTTTCAGTACATACACTCTTCGGTAATAAATTACAATACAAAATTATATTTTTGGACAATTAATTTTTGATCAAATTAACATTTGTTGAAATATCAGCAGAAATTGATGATATTAGGAAATAAGCCAAATTTTAGTTTTTGTGTTATTTGGCCGAAGGCACATAATATTAGGGCGATTTTCAATTCCGCCCCAGCTAACAGCGAACGGTTCTCCCAATACATGGCTTCCTGTCTCATCCGAACTGCTGCCTAATGAGGGCTAGCATGCAGAATATAAAAATTTTTTAATTTACCACTTGGTAATTCATAAATATAATATTCGAAATCTGTAAATTATAGCGATTCGAAAGATATTTTATTTTACTGAAAAAGTTGAAAATTAAGGAATAAATGTTCAAGTTTATGTGAAATTTTATGGAATATTTTTCAGTATATTTTACTCAATTACTCGAGTTTTTCCCACAATTTTTTGAAAATTCTGCAAAATTAAGAAAATTGCCTCAAAATCTTCCAGATTCTATTTTAAAACTTTCGTAAATTTTCTCAAATATTCTTTCAAAATTAATTTTTAAAACATTAATTTTTAGTTTGTACAGGAATTTTGATAAAAAATGTTATGGTATTGAAATCTTTTCAAATGCTTAATGCTTAAATTTTTAATGAAAATAATGTTTTTTCTGGTTGAAAATTAATGTTTTTAACCGAAAATTTGACTATTCCATATTTGGTGGTGAATTCCTGCATTCGCTTCTTGTAGTCGAATATTAATCTTCTTGGAGACTAATTCATCGTTTTGGTTGAAAAAAAATTCATTTGGTTGAAAATGTAACTATAAGGTGGAAAATTCTTAAATTTAAAATCTTTTTGTGGAAATTCATGTACTTTTTCGGTTGAAAATTCAAGTGTTTGGTTGAAATTTTTTTTTTTTTGCTTTGGTCCAGAAATTTAGAATTTTGAAAGTTAGATTTGAAAAACGACACTTTTGAGTTTAACTCCATTAAAATCCTTAATATCTTCTTCTTTTTATGTGTTAAAATAATAGTACTTTTAATTACCTTTCATAAAAAAAATTAGTTGAGCAATAAAAAAAAAGATGTTTCTTCATGAGTTCCCAGCTGTAGTTCAACAGCTGTAGTTCATCTGGGAGAGGGGAAGCCGTGTGGTGGGGGAAGCGTTCGCTGGCAGCTGGGCGGAATTGAACATCGCCCTAATATTAAGTAATAAACAGCTTAAGCTATATTTTCGAAGAAACTGTAAAGATTTAACACTACGTTATGATCTATTATATAAGCAGAAACGATTTTGTAACTACAATAGTAGGTTCGATAAAGGAGTCTTCAAATGGTTCCTTTGATTTATATTCGTCATGCCTAATCCCTATTATAAACTATTTATTTTACAATCATATAATAAATTCCCTAAATGAGTATAGCTCCTACAACTATTTCATATTTATTTGGTCATTCGGCTAGGGTGGCAAAATATATCGGTCCCTTTAAGGTATTAGAGGAGGAGCACATATCTTTGAACGGATTAGTGAAGAATCTTTAGTTCTAGAATAGGAAAAACAGGTACGTTGTTACCTTTCAAAACACTTGAAAACGCAGATCCAGGAAGGTAAGGATTAAAATCCTATGCTGGTGCCCGCGCCTCACAGTGGGAGGTATTGTGAATTTACTGATCATAATCCATTAGAGCCCAGAATTCTTAATCAATTTCGATGTTTTTTTAGCAGTTCTCAGGAATAGTTCCTGCAGGACGACTTCAGGGCCGTTTTTTCAATTTTGCTTCTTGGAATTTATTATTTGAACAAAAGGAACGTCAATATTGGACATTTTACAAATGTTATTTTTTTTCTCCGAAGAAAAGACTTAAGAAAAGTCTCTATCTATCAGAATTATGTCAGATACACTTGAGGAACATAAATATTTAGTTTAGAATTTAAGCCAATTGTTTCGAACAATTAATATAAACAATTATTTTTATACGGTACTGAACCACAACAAAAAATTTGATCTTTACGAAAAATGACAACTATCTGTCCAAAAAGTTTAGGCACCGCGGTTTTTGTACAGATTTTCGTAAAAATCTCAGTAGAAAAAAATTCTTAAAATATGAGACAACATGCATGTTGCAGGTGAAGGTTTTGCCAATACTAATACAGAGTTTTGATATTTTCAAATGATTAGCGATTATTTCCTGGCGAGTGAAAGGTGAAGAAGCACAATAATCAAATGATCATTTTAGAATACTCAACTTTGAATGGCTGTAGGTGACTGGAAATTAATTATGAAAGTTCTGCAAAAAATATGTGGGTTTCGTTGATCCTTTCTGTGCTCAGTGGTTAACTTTAGAGCCAAAATAATCTTTTGTTAATAAGTTATTAACAAAAGAGTAGGGAGGTGCCATCTCCGAAACTAAGGAGCGTACAGAGATAATTCTTGAAGGAAATTACACATTTTCTGCTTCTGACAATATTGTAGGTATTGTCAAGAAGCAAAAAGTTGCACTTGAATGTTTAAATTATTATTTTCGTTTTTGAAACATACAACAGGCTTTACGATAATCGAGGCAACACCACACTCTCCGCATGAGACATTACTGGCGCTACTGTTGCACGTGCAACACGACCTTTTCTCACACTCACACAGTTACACAGTCCCTAAGCCCTGATGAAAAAAATGGATGCGGTTGCCTCGATTATTAGAAAGCCTTTCCTATTTTTCCAATAAGCAAATAATTTTTTCAACATTCCAGTGTAACCTTTTGCTCATTGACAATACGTACAACATTGTCAGAAGCTTAAAATGTGTAATTTGCTTCAATAATTATCTCTGTACGTTCCTTAGTTTTGGAGATGACACCTCCCTACACTTTTGTTAATAAGTTATTAACCAATAATTATTTTTGGCTCGACATTTCACCACTGTGCACAGAAGGGATTAACGAAACACACATATTTTTTGCAGAATTTTCATAATTCATTTTCAGTCACCTACAGCCATTCGAAGTTGAGTATTCTAAAATGATCATTTGATTATTGTGCTTTTTCACCCTTCACTCACCACGAAATAATCGCTAATCATCTGAAAATTTTTCAACTCTGTATTAGTATTGGCAAAACCTTCACCTGCAACATGCATGTTGTCTCATATTTTTAGCATTTTTTTCTGCTGGGATTTTCACGAAAATCTGTACAAAAATCGCCGTGCCTAAACTTTTTGGACACACAGTACATGTCTCGTAGAAATAGTATTTGGAATATGTCATAACCATTAGTTAACAATTACCATTATTACAAATATGTTAATGAACAAATTTAATTTTTTATTTGTTTTTATTTCCTCAAACAACTTTCAAATTAATTCTACGTTATAATGAATACCTGAAGAAATATGAAAATGTTAAATATTTGTATTGTTAATAACAATATTACAAATAAATTAGAAAATTGAGCATTTTGCATTGGGAAGAAATCATTTTTTCTACAAAATTATGTTGCAGCTATATCATTGATTATATTTCATCAAGAAAGTGTGACACCAACTCGCGGGTGTTATATTGTTATTGGCCATTCTTTTTAATATTCAATCATGTTAATATTATTATTAAATAATAATAGAAAATTGTGACTTTGGTAAACGAAATATAAAAAAAATAAAATTAAAATTGAAGAAATTGAAGCTTTTTACCGTTCTAGGCGCTTAATTTATATTTTGTTTTCAAAAATATCTTTATGTACGTGTAAGTGGTCAAAAAACCCTTTACTCCCATTGCAAAATAATTTTCCTTAATTCTGTTGTTTATAAAAGTCACAATTCTCTATTATTATTCAATAATAACATCAATTGAGAATAACTGACAAAGTGTTTATTGAATTGACACAAATAAGATGCATTAGAATAATCATTACGAAAAAACCCTCTATTCAAACGCAAATTACTGTACATGACCGTTTATCAAAAAATTGTTAATAACTATAACACTCGAGAGTTGGTGTCACTCTTTCTCAATGAAATATAACCAAAGAGATACCTCCAATATGATTTTGTCGAAAATATTATTTCTTCTCAATGGAAAATGCTCAATTATTTAATTTGTTCATAATATTGTTATTAACAATACAAAAATTCACCATTCACATATTTCTTTAGCTATTTATTATAACTTAGAATTAATTTAAAAGTTATATGATGAAATAAAAAATTCAATCTGTATATTAGAATATTTATAATAATGGCAATTGTTAAGTCATGGTTATTTAATATTCTAAATACTATTTCCACGAGATATTTAGTCATTTTCCATCAAGATAAAGTTTTTCGTTACGGTTCAGCACCGCATGAAAACAATTGTTTATATGAATAGTTTATAACGGTTGGCTGAAATCCTAAACTAAATATTTATGTTCCTAAAATGTATCTGCAATAATTCTGATAGATAAAGACTTTTCTTAAGTCTTTTCCTGGGAGAAAAAATATAATATTCATAAAATGTGCAATTTTGCGTTCTTTTTGTGTAAATAATAAATTCCACAGAGCGAAATTAAAAAATCGGGCCTGAAGTCGTCCTGCAGGAACTATTTCTTAATGCCTCTAAAAAAAACATCAAAATTGGTAAGGAATTGTAGTCTGTGGAGTATAGTGGATTGTGAACAGTAAACCTCCAATACCTCGCCTCCTCAGTCATGGCGCCTGTGCAACAGCAAACCTCGCATACCCCAAAAGTCGGTCCCGGATATTGTTTATAATTGCAGTCTCTTCACGACCACGATCGGACGCAGTGTACGATGGCACGCAGTGAGATGAAATCAAAAAATTAGGTTCAAAATGACATTCAGAACGAATTATGCGCCGATTTTAGTTCGTTTTCTTCAATTCAATGCAAACAGTGAAAGTAGTATCGATTTTTGGAATTTCATCTCATAGACGAAATTGTTTTTATACTTCCTGTCACTTGTATTCAATGCACAGAGATGTAAAAAGAGAGAGAACAAATCTATCCGCCGAGCGGGCACATTCTCATCGCGCACGGCTCGCTTTGCTGTCAAGTTTGAGCGCATCTAGGGCGAGAAACTGTCGGTTCTCGCGCTTCGCGCTCCATAATAGGTTTATCTCGACCTTCGCACTCAGTCTTTGTATTTCCTCCACATTTGTGCACAGACCATTTAAAATTAAAGGTCAAAGCATCAACAACTGTTTCAACAATTAATTTCAAGTTATCTAAAAAACGATGAGAGATGACCGAAAAGTGACATCATTTTAAAAAGAGGAATGATTCTCGGTCACTCCGATCTAAAGCAATATATAAATTTTATAAATTTAAAAAAATCTAAAATTCAAGTTCCCTCGAAAATAGACATAGTAGATGCATAAAAACTGATTACATTCTAGGGATTTTGCATAGAAAAGATTTTAAAAATTCAAAAAAATATGTATATATTTTTTTGAAATTATATCGAAAACAATCAGAGGTACATGAAAAATAGGCAAAATTTAATGGGTTTGCAGAGCAGGACTGTTTTCGACAAACTCGAACTAACCCAATAGAATTATTTGAAATTAAAAAAAGAAATTAGTTTTGATTTATCCCGAAAACGGCGAAAGATACGCGAGAACAAAACAAATTTTCACCGTTTTATAAAGATCCTCGACCATCCTGGACTAACATAGAAAAGTAGAGATACGCGAAAAGTGACAAAATTTGTGAGACATGCGCGAAAGCTTGAAAAAATGAATAAAAAATAACAATGAGTATTGAAAAGATACGTGAAAACCGTAAACATTTTATAACTTTTCTATAAGGGGATAGATTCATTCGAATTTGAAATAATTAAATGGCGAGTTTGGATTAATTCGGTTTGAAGTTGATGTTTGCGCAAGCATTGAGAAGGATTGAAAAGACTTTTTGGATGAGCCCCGAATTCATTCGATTAAGCGCATGGTTTGAAAAGGATGAAAAGGTGTGTTAGGATACAAGTGTATGTTGACGCACGGATTCAAAAGGAATAAAAGATCGGTTTGGATTGTTTTTTTGGTATTGAGTCCCATGCACAAATTTTGAAAAAAGTTTAATATGTCGAACCTGAAATTTGTTCAGCTTAAATCAAAGATACATTCTTTTATTTTATTTTTTCTCAAAAAGATTATTAGTGATGTTTCAACCGTTCAAAAATGGTCAATTTTACGTTTTTTTTAGCAATTTTGATAACTTGCTACGACGCAAAAAATTTCTTTTGTTCTAAAAAAAATAAAAAATAGCACGTTTCTTTGATTCAAGCTGGAGAAATTGCAGGTTCAACATATTCAACTTTTTTTAAATGTGTGCATGGGACTCCATAAAAAAATCTGTTTTTTGCGGCCAGTCCAAAAAGAGAACAGAAGAAATTAAACGATTTAAAAATTATTTTTTTTGTTTACTTTTTTCGGATGTCGACCCACAAATTTTTTATTCGCTCAGCTCAAACGAGTCGACTAATTTGATCATTTTCACTCAACCATTCATTATTATTAATAATAATGTTACTTTACATAAAATGGAATATCGGTTGCTGGATTTATGCTCGAAAAAAAAGGGAAGGATGTTTTTTTAAGTCATGCGCTGTTTTCATGAAGCAAGGACCAAACAAATTATACTAAAAAATGTACAGAAAAGCTATACCAAAGCAAATATTGTGAAATTTAAAAAATAAAGAAGTGCAATTTCTTCAAAAAATGGTTCTCGTAAATGACGTATTATATCGCAAAAGAGCAAGAGGGATTTTTATAGGACTTTCTTAGACGTGCCAACTTTTATTTGAATATCCTTTTCTGTCTGTCTTTGCTTGCCAGAAAAATTAGAAAATTCGAAATTATGGAAAAAATTTCTCGTAGACACAAAATTTCTTCAGCCCGCATAAAACTCACAAGCTGCCTTCCTTAATGCCAACCAACAATGGGCAAAAAATGAAAGAATGCGAAATAATACGACTGTGCCACCTACAATATTTGGGGATCGTTTCTTATTGCATACGATTCCAAATACTTAGCCTGAATGTAAACCGAGCTGTGAACTGTCTAACTGTGAAGAAACAAGAAATGTCGCATAGGGTAAACGGTACAATTGTTGCCCCCCCCCCCCCATGATTGGCCAACTCGTTTCCACATGCTCATATGAAAGAATGCTCATAAATAAAACTACTACTAAATGGTGCAGGATGAAGCACAAACTATTCCGCAGCGTATTTGACAAGGTAAAGTCGGGGCCATACGTCGAGGTCCCTCATTTCCGTTGATTGCAGCTCGTTCAAAAAAAACTCTGAATCACTTCTTAACAAAAATCTGAAAGCTCACAGCCTTCCAAACTGAATAATATGATCGCTTTTATCCTAAAAAATTGTTGTCCATAGTTCGAGGGCAAATCATCCCAAAAATAGTGATTTTCGGTCTTTTTTCAGCGTCAAATTTCAATTCATATTGAGAATGAACGAAGATAGCAAGCCGTTCAATGGCTTCAATGTACAGTTTTGTGATGAAAGTGCAGTTTAGTAATTAAATTAATGACAAAATCATTCTTACGCAAAAATTATAATTTTGAATATTTCTGAATTCAATCATTGTTGACATGTGGGTGGCGCAATGGGACAAGTCGTCAAAGATAAGTACCCTTTGGATGATAATACTAACTCTGCTGTCATGAGTATTCAGACGATTCAGCTTGTTTCTGGAGTTACTATTGTGATAGAAAGGGTACCTTGTTTCTACCACTTGTCCCGTTGTGCCGGCCACATGCCAAAACTGATCAAAGTTAGCAATTAAACGGCTTCTACCTTCACTCACTTTCAAGATGTTAAAAGAATGTATGTGAATTTTTTGCAGGTTTTCCATAACGTCGCCCTCTTTCTGGGATAAAAATGATCATTTCGTTAAATTCGGAAAAGACTTGAAGCTTTCAGATACTTTTCATGAAACAATTCAGATAGTTTTTTTTTAGCGAGTTGCAATCAAAATAAGTGTGGGGCCTCGATTTTTTGCCGCAACTATAGGTGAGTGCAGTGTCGTGCGTTTTAATACCACAGTAAAGTAAAACCGGTGATGCTGAATGAGTAAGGAATTGAAGAGAGAAGCTGTTAATTCCACGAGTCGCGTGACACTGCAGATTCACTGTTTTATTAATCCCTTTCTACGGTATTTACCAAAGGTATAACGCAATCTTGAGTGCCGCTGTACAGCACAAGTACGCACTTTGTCGAAATATTGTGAGGTGGCATGGCTATGAATTTGGCATTATGTGATTTTGTCTTGAAAATGCAACAAAAGTCGTCGGATGTGAAAGTAGAATTCAACTCCGAAAAATTGAAAAGGCCAACATTGGCAACTGGCGTGTATTCGTCTACCATGATGACATACTCGTCTTCACTGTCAGGACATGAAACGAAGAAAATTTCTCGTATACATACGAATACACCATCGATAGTTTAAATAACACTATTATCCCTGTTTTATTCCTAGAATAAATAAACGAATGGTGCAGAAAATTTTTGTGCACTAATCGTTCATAAGTTTTTGCATGGACATTCATGCGCTCTTGAAGGAGTCGTTCGATGATGAATTTATGCTCATCATCTTATGTTACATCAATCCCAGCTCCAAATATCCGCAGGTTTTCTCCCCATTGAATACATCGTTTTGTCCAAGCAAAGCGTAACATTTGATCAAAAAGTTCTTTGGCCTCAGAGGAAAAATCTCGCAGGGAGAATATCTCTGTGGAAAGTTGATTGATTTGTTTAACGCGCAAATATGACTTACATATTTGATGAGGTATGGCTTAAGTGCCATTGAAGAGTTCACCTAATACCCCGTTATAATGCTCACACGGAAAGGTCGATGAGGCCCACAATGCACCATACTGAAGTACGGCGCGTGGGATGTGGTATAGAAGATGCACATTGAATGTCATAAATTCTCTACCGAACAAATCTTGTACCTTCGATACGTACATGTTCAATGCTTTTGTACCTTGCGCATATTCTTCTGCACTGATTTTCGTCTTCAAAAAAATGTGCATGCTGAAAACCAAGAGGAACCAGTGCTGTTGGTATATTGCTGGCAAAAATGGTAAAAAACATATCAGAGAGTAGTAGAGAGGGAAGTTTTTCCACTCTGATGCTTTCCAGAATTTTCTAAGCCGTATCGATCTAGGTGGCCTAGTTAACTCACTGGGTGGTCGTATTTTATGGAAATATTCGTCAATTTCTTGAAGTTTGTTTCCGACATACCATAATTTATCGTGGTACCTCGGATTGAGTATAGCATTGACCATCATTTTGACGACACCCAGAAGCAGACAGTGCAAATAGTCGGGAACAAATGAGGATATTATGTTGAAAAGTGGATACAATATTAGAAAAGGAGACCAGCCTTTGACGCCTCTAATAGATTCCGCTTTTGTTTCACGTAAAACATTCTGAGCATCTGTAGTATGTTACTGTACCGTACGGTCTTCACTAACAGGACCTGGGTAAACTCTAGCATGCCCTTTACGAGTATCAACTGGAATTCTTTGACCTGCATGTGAATAATAAGAACAGCCGTACTTTCCATTGTACTGTTTAATGTTTTGTAGAAGTGATCTTGCAACAAAATCTGCAGGAGCTAATATAGCATGAACCTTGACAGTCACTTCTCCATCGGGAGCATTGACTGTCAAGCCATTATTGTGCAGTTTGTAGAAGTTCGTTTGTGAAAGACTTCAGAAAGATGTCCATGTCTGGCTTGGTATCTGCGTACCACAATCCACATAAAATGACATTACCTTTACGCTCTTGGTAAGGTAATACATTTAGGCTAACCAGAATAGGCCATATGTCCTTGCATCGAGATTTGGAGGGCTTATTGCCGTCGAGAAAAACCTGTATGGTAATATCGTTTTCCGATATCTTACCTTCTCGTAATAGACTCTGATATGCTGAGCCACTAATGACATCGGATTCATCATTCCATACTTTTCGCAGTACACGATACAGATCACTGTTAAGAATTTTAGACAATTCTTCTTTCAGAGATAGGTGCAGAAAGTAATGGAATTTGTCTTTAAGAACTGCAGTTTTGAAAGTTTTGTTGCACTCGTCACAAACCAGGGTTTTTATGTTTTTATTCTGACTATCATTTCCCATAGGATGGTGACAAATCGGGCAATAAAAATGAGTAACAATAGGAGTATTGGAATGGAACTCCTTGAGAAACCTGTATTTGAAACCGTATACAATATCCGCTATATGACAGTCAATTAAACGGACTAAATATGATCGATACCTATGTCTGTCAGATGGTGTCGTGTAGCCAAAGACATGAGCAATAATTCGCTTTCAGCTTTCGATAACACACACTGGGGGTAGAGTGGTATCCTTTCCTGAAAATTTCAGTATACTATGTGAAATAAAGACAGAAAGCTCTAATTTGTTATTAGTGTTTCTCTATTATTAAACAACCGCAGTAGATGAGTGAAGAGTGTATTTCGAAAAGCAGAATTATTTTCATACTGTTTAAGATGGGCTCGTCCTAGGACACAAAGTACCTAAAGGGGGCCGTTCATAAATCTCGTGACGCTGGAAGGGAGGTGGGAGGGTTCGAGGAACCGTCACGATTTGTAACGCCGGAGGAGGGAGGGTTTTTGTATAAACGTCATGTGTCAAAGTAAATCAAATGGAATTGCTTATTCGTTCTATTTTTCGTCAGTTTATTATATCAAGTACGAAAAAAAATTTAACCATTTGTTTTATTAAAAAAAATTTCTTCATTTTAATATTATTAATAATAGTAATCAACAATTTAGTGCTCACAGCAAGAAGTTATTTCTGTTCACAGCTAATACATCCCGTTCGCATCATGAAGTTGGTTCGCAGAGATGCTTTTGTGTTTTTACTCCAGTTTTTTTTTTATTTGTTCATTTTATTATTTAAATGACTTAAAGTTTCGAAATACATGAGTGTAATAGGAAATAATGATTTTTTATGTACTCAAATACTTGGAATAAAGTAGAAGCCTAATATTCTAATATTAGACATCTAATTTTAATTTCAGTATTAATGGTAAAATTGTTCAAATCTATTGCAATTGCAATTTTTTAATTTCAAGCATGAGTGAAGTCTTTAACCTTTTTAGTTTATTATATAAAAAAGTTAGAATGGTTTAAATTGCTATGAATACCTAATGACTTTCCTCTTCTTCAAATTTTTGAAAACTGTAAATTAAAAAAAGAATTATCTTGTTGCTCAGTTTGCAGCTTTACCTTCAACCATAATATTATTCAAGAGTGGAATCATTTAAAATTAGGAAATCTTGAATTGAAAGCATATATCATAACCTTGACAATGGTTTGGTTTAATTTTCAAATCTTTCAAAGTTGTATTTGTTTGGAAATTGGGGAAGCTGGGAAAGGGGATGGACAAGTCGGCCCAAACGGTGAGGACGACTAGCCAAACTGATGAAAAATATTGCATAACTCATTCCGAATTCCGGGACAAAGAGGCACTTTGAATTTTTAATAAAAAACTTCTAATATAATTGAATAAATCGCAATTTAAATTATTTGTTATTAAACAAATTGTAAATGAGGAATACTTAAAATTGTACACTTGTAAAGTCTTGGAGATTATAAAAATGAAGAAATTCCCATTGTTAGGCTTTTTAATTTAAATAACTTCACTACGTGGCATTTGCAAATAACAAGTGAATCAATTTTAGAACTTGAAAATGGACCATTTTGAAATTTGGAACGTTTGAAATTTAAAAATTTTGAATTACTGAAAAATGGTACAATATCAAATATTAAGCCTTTCAAACTACGAATTTACAGCATTTTCGGAATTACTGCACTCTTAAACTCAAGGCTAAGTTCGTTAGGCAGTCATTTTGGATGAAAATTCAAGAAGGTAAAGCATTTTCAAAATTTTTTAAACCACTTCTTTCCAGATTTAAACATTCTTTTTACGGCTATTCGTAATATTCGGAAATTCAAACAATCTATCTTCACGACTTTTTTTCATAAATCGGAAATTAACAGAGTTAAAGAAATTTCAAAATAAAAAAAATAAAAAAAACGAAAATGAAAATTTTAAGCCAAACAACGCACGATATCGAAAAAAATCCTGAGAACAAAAACGTTGCTTTTTGAAGGCCCTACAAGATTATGATGACAACATTTTGACTTTTCGTAAAAAATCGGACATTCAAATTTTGATCGCACAAAAATTAATAAAAAATAAAAAATTCTAATTTTCCGTCAAACTATGCAAGATAAAAAAATAAGTAAACAAAAACTATGCACCCAAAAGGGATCTGCAAATTTTTTATTGATCACTTTTTTATGGGACAAGTAGTTTTTGTTTAATTCGTAAAAAACAACATTAAAAATTAAAAACCTAAATTTTTAGACAAACGATACAAGCTACGAGAAAGAAAAGTAATAAGACAAAAGTTGTTTACCCAAAAAAGAGCTACAAATTTGTTCCAGTTATTTTTTAATATAACGCGTAGTTTTGGTTTTAATCGTAAAAAAAATTAAATTTCTTGAAAAACGACACAAAGTACGAGAAAAATTAATAGACAAAAGTTTTTCAGCCAAAAAAGATCGATACATTTTTTGATAATAATTTTTAGAAGGGACGGGTAGATTTTCTTTTATTCGTAAAAAATATTTAAAAAAATAAAAAAATAAAATTTTTGGAAACGACACGGGAGACGAAAAAAAAGTAAGAAGACAAAAGTTGTTTGACATAAAAAGATCTACAAATTTGTTACAAACTATTTTTATAAAAATATACTAAAATTTAAAAAAAAATCAACTCTTTGTAAAAGGACACAAGCTTCAATAACATTTTATTGAACTAAATTTTTCGCCTTTATATCTAAAAATTTGTTTAGAAACACTTGACGCTAGGAAGTGTATTTTTAGTTTGAATCGCAAAAAATAACATTGAAAATAAACAGATTCAATTTGTGGTAAAACGACACAAGTTGCAATAAAATGGTTAATAACAAAATTATTTTTTTCTTATAGGATGCGCACTTTTTTCAATCACATAAACAAGAGAATGAAAATACGTATGTTTCAATACCAATGCATATTATGAATTGTAATAATATAAATTGTTTGAAATGATACGTCTTCAGAGTACCTATGAGAATAAAATTTAGTGCAAAATAAAAACCAAATATTAAAGTAATCATGATAAATATAATTTGCACTTTATTGTGCAAAATCTGAATTAGTAATCCCAGGCCGATGTACATCAATAAATGTAATATACATTTAATTACATTTTAAAACAAAAATTTAGAGAGAAAAAAACACATTAAGTTTAACAGATATTTTCAAGTTTTTAAAGCATTAAAAAAGAAGCTAAGACTTGTACAGATTTTAAGAAATTGTTGACAAGTTTAGAGTTTTTAAGGTTTCGAAAAAAGAAGCTTTACAACAGTTTTGAAAGGTTTGAAGATTTCAGAAAATTTATAAAATATTTTTTAATTTCTTCGAAACTTCTAAAAGTAACATTTTTCTAATACTCTGTAAAATCCTACGAAATAAATGAAAAAATCTTCAAAGCTTTGTAAATTCTTTTTCGATATATTTTAAAGTTTCAACTGTAATAATATGCAATTCTCATTTTCTCATTTTCGGCAATAGACTCAGTAGAGCAATAAACCATAAAAGGAAGAAATTCCCAAAATGTATTGGGTATAACCAGGTATATGGACTGTAGGATGGATATAGGAGGTTCGTACTAGATTCTAAAAAAGTACGAATTGAAGTCGGCGTCAAAAGTATGCGACCCTCAGTTGGATCGGTTGCAACTCGTTTAAAAACAATCGAAGAAAATTCTGGCCAGAAGCTTAAGGCCTCCCAAATTGAAACAGATGTATATTGTTGTTATAAACATTTTTTTACGATAGTGCTGATGTAAAATGTGCCAAAAAAACACTTTTTTCAATCTTTGACTAATAATTACAGACCGTTCTCCAAAAACATATCATCTTGGAAAGAAATATTGATAGGAAGTAGTTTCATGGCTTTAAATGTGCAGTTTTGTAACACAATTGAAGTACAATTTGAAAAAATAAAATTATTCTCTGTTCATGGAGAGAACGAATTTCTGGAACGACGAAATTTCGTTCTCTGCGCGCAGCTTGTCAAAGAAGGGGAATCGTAGGCGTGAGTATTTGGCTGGAAAGTCCCTTAATATTTACGGCCTATAGTAACTGTCACGTTCGGTCCGCTCATCTAGCCCTCAGTGAGACTACACAAAATTTAGGAAAACACTTGGGTCAGTCTGTTTGAAAAAAATAGCGTCCTCTTTTAACAGCGATTGGCTGTCGACCAAACGGAAAAAAAATTGTCGACACCTTCTTTCATAAAAACTTGCGCGACCAAATTCGTTCTCTCGTGGAACCGAGTATAGAAGCTTTGCAGCACGGCCTCCATGCAGCCTCACACGGATGCACACGGCCCCCCACACACACACACAGATACTCACTAATACTAATTAGTCCAGAACTCCCCCTGCCTATCTACTATTATGTACTTAAATATGTGAACAAAAATATTAAAGTACAATGATAATAATAATAAAAAAGATTAATTTTTTTAGGGGAAAAATTGATCATCATTTTATAGAACTTTTCTCTTTAGTTTCGAGACTTCTCCGATATAGACTGTATATTAGCTGAACTTTTAGATTTTCTAGAACTATTCTACGTTTTTCGCATCCTGCCTTCTAATAGAGATTACCTCACCTCATCCTTTACATTTTATAGAACTTTGTAACACATTTCGTAGAATAGTTAAATGCAATGTAAAACCAACAAGATTTTAACTTTTACTAAACTGCCCGCCGTATCCTCTACTATATATAAGTAGTTCTACAAAATGTAATGAACTTTTTTCCCGTGTAGGGTCGATAATGTTTATTTGTTCTGTGTTCTACAATCAATTTTTAAAAAAGATATCTATTTTTAAGTAAATTAAAGTTAGATTCTTTATGTTCCGGCCCGGACTGACTCACTGGACTCGTCAGTAAGTCTATGTGAACCAGTCCTACCTTATGAATTTTATTTGATCTAAATTCATTATAACGTATATTCAATACTCTGTCCCATGAGAGAAAATCAGCGCAGTGGTCGGGCATTTTTTTTTAGAAGGGTGGAGTAAATCCTGTAGAGGGCGTGTATATTTTTTTCTTCGAATCTGTAGCTAATAACTGATCAACCAAGGCATCAAATACTGCTGCTGAAACACATGTTAAATGTCGCCTGAAGTTTTTTTTACGGACCGAAGCAGACTGAGGCCATAAATCTAAGAATTATGAACTTTTGGGAAGGAAAAGTACGAAAAGAAGTGAGCGAGAAAAGTGTAAGCAAGATTACTTTGAAAGAAAGAGAAGAGAGAAAAAGGACAGGTCGCCCAGACCATTCTCAGCAGGGATGCCTTTTCGAGTAATGAGATAGAGTAATTTTGTAATTAGCAATTTGAAAAAATGATTTTCGGAATCTACACATTCTTACGATTCCAGACATATGTTATTCATCTAAAAAAGTTTACAATTTGAAGAAATTGAATGTAAGAATTCATTTCCACATTTGTATTTGCTCTCGTGTTTGCTGCATATCAAGTTAAACGTTTATAATGAAACAAATAACATAATGATCGTCGGAATCGTAAAATTTTGTAGATTCTAAGTGTCTCATCTTCAAATCCAGAATTGAAAAATTAAAATTATTTTACTTTCTTGATCAAATTTGACTTCAGGTCTTTGTTGGGGTCTGCTGGTTACGAGACCTTCGGCCTTGAAACTTATGAAAGGCGAAAACTGGACGACATTTCGTCTTTTCCCGCTGATGTTCTCTTACGGGACAGAGTACTCAGAGAAATTTCCTCTTTTAACAAATCTTCTTAAAGTAAATGGAATTTCCTTTTAAATTTAAGGTTGAGAGGATTTTCGTTTGCCTCAACAGGAATCCTTTTGCACCAAAAGTTTTCCTTATGCGACTAAATTTACCTAATCTTACAGCCAAATAATTCTGTTTGTGTAAAACATTTATTCACGCCGTTCAAAACAAAACAGGCAAAAGGACGATGCTTTTGTTTCAAGACAACTTTTTCTATGAGTGAGTATAGGAGCCATTGACTATTTTTGGTTTTGCTACTGATAAAGCAAATGTTGCGCAGCTCTTTCTTCTGCAGTAATATCTATGTATGTAGCTCATCCAACCTGAAGGTAGACAGGTGCGGCGCGGACGTACTGCCTACTCCTACAGACTGTCGCATCATTACAACTAACAGTTGCATCGTCTTCATAAAGGTTCAGGAATGGCTTAAACACTTAAACCCATAAGCTTTAAACTTAAATTTCGACCGGATGTGAGTCCTTCGGGGCAACAAGACTCCAATTGGGCGCAAGAACAAACTCGGTTCTCACGTTGGCAATTAAAAACACCTGTCAGTATACTGACATTGCAGTAGAATAGTAGATGGATCGTCGTTATCAAGGGCGCATATATTTATACTTTCTCCCTCCTAAATCGAGTTTTGATCTAGATTCTCAGGGTATTCAAATAGCTACTTGATGATTTAAATCGACCTTACTTTTTTATCGCATTTCGGCAAGAGAGCTTTTAACTCTGTAGAAAGAAAAACGTAAAAAAACCAGTGCATCAAATACCTGCAGTGAAAAATGTTCATTTGTTTTTTTAACGAAAAGCATGTCATTCCCGTTTGTTGTTTCATTCATTCGAAATATTTTCAAAAATAGAACCACTATAAAAAGTTCAAGAAGATTTACAGAATTAAAACGTATTTAGAGAAAGTTGCTTAATTTGATATCGGTGGAGCGACTGTAATTAATTATGTTGATATTTATTGATACTTGCGCAAATTAAATTTTGACCTCAATTCTTTTAGTTTAAATTTCGCTCATTTAATATGAAATAAATAAAATTTATAAAATTAAAACAAAGCTAATGAAAGTATTTTTTGCAACAACTGTCTGAAAGTGAAGACTTCCATAGTCTAAATGATGTGAAAAGTGCTTTAAGGGTGTTGAAACCAGGACCCAACCTCAAAATTGAATTGCCTCATTTTACTCCATAAATCCTAGAATTATATTTTTTTAAGATAATTCGGGCCTATTTCTCTTTTAAAATCAAATCTGTATTCAGAGTGAAAAAATGGCAAATTTCAAAAGTTTTTATGTATTTTTTTTTTAAATTCTAACCCGAGTATGAAAAAAAAAAACGCTTCACACAAAAAGTATTGAAATTAACCAATTTGTCACTCCAAATACAGATTTGATTCAAAATAGGAATAGGCCCTATTTATCTAAAAAATATGTAATTGTAGTATTTATGGAGTAAAATGAGACCATTTATTTTGAGGTTGGGTCCTGGTTAAAACGCCCTTAATGCAGCAGACTGTGCGAGAATAATATTGGCGCTTGCGCACTTTAAAACACATCTATTTTCCGAATCGACTCACTGTACACGTATGTGCATTTTAGAAATTTGGTGAAAATGTGTAAAAAAAAGTGCCTAATAATTTTCTCGAATGATTCTAGCAAAAAGTAGCGTATGATACACGTGCGCACAGGCAATTGCTATTCTTGCGATTGCAGCATTTGCTTTAAGCTCTTCGCACTTCTCTACGATTTTTCACTCGCTTCTCTCGTGTGCTAACTCTCGATTCGTGCTTTGAGCCTCCGGCTCATGCTGCAAGTTTCACAATCATTAAAAAAATCTTTCAGTATATTTTTTTCTATTCCGTGATCATAAAAATGGCTTTTGGATAATAGGACCCATAGCAGGCTATCCTTCAGTAGTAAGTCATTCACTTGAATCCTCGCGCAAAAATATTGGATTACAAAATAAATATGAAACTTATCCATGATTGAAACGTTTCCTAACACACACACACACACACACACACAGGGTTTCCCAGACTCAAGTGCCCGGACTTATATAGCTGTATAAAAATAAACAAAAGAAATTGAACATTCCTTTTCCAAAAATCAGTTGAAGTCTTAGTTTTTGAGTTATTAAATATTTAAGCTGGACCAATCAGGAACGCGATATAAACACTCGTGCTTACATGAGCGGTAGTCCAATGTAGCGTCATCGAAGCGAGCGCAGAGGTGGGGTTAGCGACGGTAGAACACTACGTTCGATTCCCGCTCACGCACACACGCCCTCCACTTGCAAAGACAAGTGACACAATTTTCAAGGAAACCCATCGAAATAACCCAAACATCGTAAAACGCACATATTACAAGAATTTTTACAGATCTAAAGGAAAACCCAAACTATAAGAAACCGTCCAAAAATCACTATCAATTTTTCAGAAATGAACACAAAAGCAAGATATCAAAAATAATCTGAAAATAAAAAGACATAATTAAAAAAAATTAAGAACAAATTCAGCATGACATTATTACAAAGGTACTCATTGGTACATAAAAACAATTATGCATATATTTTATATATAGCATCTTTCTCAGACTTCCTTTGGTTATAGGCAACGAGGATATAACAACTTATTTTTGATAAGCATCTGGGTGATTTTTTAAATTAAAAAAATTTGTACATCCTATATGGCAACCGTATTTATAGATAAGTACCAGGAAGACATTTTAAATAATATGTACATCCCATTAGAAACCTTATTTTTCAATAAGTACCGGGAAGACATTTTTTAGAAAAATATTATAACATATATCATGTATAAAAGTAAAAAAATGTTGTTGTTGTTAAAGCCCAAAAATATGTAAATTGTGAATATTAAGGAAAATAGATCATAATGCCCAGATCTAACTTTTATGGTTGAAAACAATACAAAATTTAGTGTATTTCTATCATTGCTAATATTTAATGCATTCTTCTTTCAAACATTTTAAATAAAAAATAGATTTCTTTAAAGAAATTGAGGTAAAATTATTAAGACTCAATTAAAAGAATTCTGAAAATATGCATGAGCAAACCCAGCAGATTGGAACGAATCATGAGTTTAGTGTCTCTATTAAAAAAATTTAAAAATTAAGATCGAAAAGAAATCTATTTTATCATTAATAATTTTGTGCAAAATGAGCATGAAAAAGATTCACAATTAAAAAAACCGAGTTCCAAATTTTTTAATTTTATAATAGAGACACTAAACTCACGATTCGTTCCAATCTGCAGGGTTTGCTTATGAATATTTTCAAAATTGAACCGCCGGATCGTAGAAGGGCATATAAAGTCTGATGGCTGGTGGCGGGAGGGCCTCTTGGCATTTTTAAAGAAATTTACAAATTTTTATTTTTCAAACATATATTATTATTCAAAATTTAAATGCGCATCTTATTTTCCTCTTGAAAAAAGTTGTAGCTCTGTTCATTCTTGAAATAATTGCTAAAAACACGAATTTTGAAAACTGAAAAAATTCCGTCTTTTCTCACTTCAACTCGCTCTAATTTACAGAATATTACAGATTTTTACTTCAAATTTGGAGGAATTATATTTCAAAGTATACTTTAAACGGCAGAGTAGTTTAAATTTATTTGTTTCGTTATGAAAAATTGTTAATAATGTTTTTCTAGGTAAGTATACGAAAATGGGTTCAATATTTTCAATCGCAAAGTCTATCGAGGTAAGTTTAAGCTATCAAAAACTTCCAGCGGATGAAATGTCTATTAGAATTCGTAGAAGTTTTTTGTGAAGTTTCACTTCAATTGAACAAAGTGTTAATAACCTACGAGTAATTTATTC
>JAABKJ010005340.1:0-23165 GCA_011634705.1 Andricus grossulariae
ACTTAGGAAGAATGAACATGAAAATAATTTTCACAGAAGTCCCAGATATCACTCAGTCCTTTCTAAGCATAAAATTAAACATGGTCATGATTTTAATTGGAATGATATTAAAATTCTTTATCATAAGAAAAATTAGAAAAAGAGAGAATTCATGGAGATGTTATTCATAAATAATCATAAATAATCCCAGATGAGGGGGTTTGAATTGACTTCGAAACATGTTGGTCCCCTCGTAGTATAAAAAGGACGGAGAAAGGAAAAGTGAGAGGTTGGTTTTTTGTTGACTTTTTCCCTTTTTCTCCCTCCTTTTTCATTGTGTTATTCTTGTCTCTAATGAGCCAAAAAGTGAGGTTTTTGGGATTTTTTTTTAATTTTGAATCAATTTGTTGCTTACTCTGCAAAAATTATTCATGATATAATGGATTTCTTTTAAAGCTTAATTTATAGTAAAGTTTCAGTTATGAAGTCAACGTTATTTCAATATTTTAAATAAACAGTAAACATTTCCTTTGATTCCTTGAACTTTATTCTTTGAATATGCATCAATGAATTATCTGCATAGAATGGCGTAAATGGAAACAAAATACAATCATGACAGCGCAGGTATTTAAATATCTAGAGGATATTCTATTGAATGCACGTCAGATATAAATGACGGGTTCCTTTCAATAACCTCTACGAAACTGGAAACTGATTGATCACATGCGAATTATTGAAAAACGGCGTATTGAAATTTCTGAATGTCACAAAAAAACGAAGCTTTCATTATATTTATTATTGCTGTATAATTCTGAATTTAGTTTTCTAATTATAGGGTGATTTTCATAAAGTAGGGGAACAATAGGGGAGAAAATTCTTTTGGACCAAATTATTGTTGATATCATATTGAACGAAATTTAAAAAACTTAAATTTCGTAAGTTTTCCAGTCGAAATATATTTAATTTTTCACGAAATATTTGAATTTTCAACCAGAAAAGATGACCTTTAATCCCAATAAGAAGAATTCTAAAAAACCAATTTTCAACCATACGTTGGAATTTTCGACAAAAAAAAATGTTAACAAAAAAGTTTGAATTTTCAACCAAATAGAGAAATTTAAAAAATGCAAAGATGAACTTCCAACCAAGAAGTTTAATTTTCTACCAAAAGACGAATTTTCAACAACAAAAAGCAAATTTTCAACCAGTTGAATTCAACGAAAAAAGACGAATTATCACAAAAATAGTTGAATCCTCAAACTAAATAAATGACTTTTCAACAAACAAAATTAATTTTCTACATAAAATAATGAATTTTTAACGAAAGAGTTTTAAAACTAGAATGTCGAAAGTTTTTGGAAACAGTTAGCTTTTAAAAATTAAAAGATTAATTTGCAACAAGAAAGGTAATTTTTAATCAGGAAAGATGAATTTTCAATCAAATAGTTGAGCTTTCAATTAAGAAAGAAGAGCCTTTAACCAAAGATTAAATTTTAAAAAACGCATTTCCATCCAATAGAATTCTACCAAAAAATTCGAATTTTTAACCAAATAGTTGGATCGTCTACCAAAAAGATGAATTTTCAACAAAATGTATGAAATTGCTACCAAATCAATTTATAATATATTAATTTATGAAGTATATTTTTTCAACCAAGAATGTAATAGTTAAATTTTTTGATAAAAGAAAATTAATTTTTGAAAAGAACAACATATTTTCAAGAAAATAGTTAAACTTGGAGCCAAAGGTGTGAATCTTGAAAAAATATTTTTAAAATCTTAACCAAATAGTGAGATTTTAAACGAAAAAGATGATTTTTCATCAAGAAGATTAATTTTCTACCAAAAAAGATGAATTTTCAACCAAATATATGAAGTTTCAATAAAATACAGGAACTTTCAGCAAAATAGTTGAATTTTCCACTAAAGTGATGAATCTTCAACCAACAAAAAAATTAAATTTTTACAAAGTAGTTCAACTTTAAACCAAGCACTTGATTTTTTAAACAAAACAAAAAAAACTTTTCTACAAAGCGCGCAATAGTTGAATTTCAAACAAAAATGTCAAACAAAAAATTGAATTTTCAACTAGAAAATAACAATGTTTATCCAAAAGTGAAATAGTTATATTTTCTGTTGAAAATAAATTATTTTTCAACCAAAGAAAACTAAATTTTTGAACAAAGAGATTCATTTTATAACAACAAAATTAATTTTATCAAAGTAGTTAAACTTTCAACCAACTAGTTGCATTTTTTAGCGAAAAATATGAGTTTTTCCCACAATAGTTGCATTTTCAACAAAATAATTAAATTTTCAACCAAATAGTAGAATTTTTAAATGCAGTTCGCATCTGGCTGAAAAAAAAACGAGAAAGAGGAAAAGTTTCTTGAAAACAGAAGAAAAAAAATTCTTGAAAAAAGAGGGAAATAGGGAAAAGAGTGTAAAGACTGAAATATGAAAGTAATTTTCAAACTTATTAAGTTATTATTGAATAGGGCCATCCTTCGAAAAATTTGCAAACTTTTTAAAAATTTATCATCAGAAAACATACTAAATTCTATCTAAATTCGTAAAGTTACTGACATTGCCCCCCCCCCCCTCAAATTGGTAACGCGGTTTATGAGCGGATCCTAGGAGAATAGCATGCATATATATATATATTCGACCAGAAACGTGGCAAAATGCTCAGGTCCGACAAATTGCATATCGAAACCACTATTTTAATGTAGATGAATCAATTGAAAAATTACAGGGAAAAATACTGAGACAAATACATTTACCTGGTTTTTAAATATTTTTTATATAGTTTTTAACAAATTAAATTTGAAAAAATAAATTTTAAATATTGTAAAACTTCATTTGACGCTGATTACGAATCTGAAGTTAAAATTCCAAAATACAAAATGGGGGATCCAATATAGCAAACAATATATTCAAAAATAAGGTCCATGGCTTAAAAATGGATTTTCGGAATTGTTTGGGTTGCTTTTTATGAATCTGAAGTCAAAATTCAAAACAGCTGATACAATACGGTGGAAAAATTTTTAATCTTGGTCCCGTGGGTTGAAAATGGGTCCTCAGGGGTTTTTGGGTCGATGATTACGAATTCGGGGTCAAATTTTTTAAACTCAAATTGGAGGATCCAAAATGGCCGACGAAAAAGTAAAACTTAAGTACCATGGCTTCAAAATGAGTCGGAATTTTTGGGTCCCTTTTTGTGAATCTGAAGTCAAAATTCAAAATTGCGGATCCAATATGGAGAAAAAATTTTTCCATCAAAATTTAAAATGGCGGATCCAATATGGCGGAAAATTGTGAAATAAATCCCGTAGCTACAAAATAGGTATTCGGTTTTTTGAGGGGTCGCTGATTACGAATAGGGAGACAAAATTCAAAATGGTGGTTCCAATATGGCGGCCAAAGTATTAAAAATTGGTCTCGTGGCTACAAAATCGGTCCTCATCGGTTTTTGGGTAGCTGGTTACGAATCTGAAGTCAAATCACCAAATTCCAAATAGCGAACCCAATATGTCGGACAATAATTTAAAACTTTGTCTCGTGACTCAAAAATGGGTCCTCCGGGATTTTGGGGTCGCTTTTTATGAATCTAGAATCAAATTTTTTAAATTTATAAAATTCGAAATGTCGAATCCAACATGGCGGAAAAACGAATCAAAATTGGTCTTGTCGCTACAAAATCGGTCCGCAAGGGTTCGTTGGGTCGCTGGTTACGCATCTAAAGTCAAAATTCCAAATAGCTTGAATACATCCACCATTTGAAAAAGCAAAGCCAAAGCAAAGAATCTTTCGTAGAATCTCAATACTTATAAGATTGAAAAATTACAATAATAGGAGAGAAAAATAAAACGAAAAAGTGAAAATAATTACGCTGTTTGATTTTAATTTCAAAATACTACTCTACGTCTTACGTTAGATTCTCCAGGATATTTAGGTCACGGTTAACTGGGAAATCTTTATCCTACCAGTGTCTTCACGTATCAGGATCCTAAATTTCCGGTTTACTGATTTCCTTTGCGTTTGTCTCGCTCTCTAAATTATGCAGAGAAATAACTACCTTGAAAATGCGCTTTAATTTCAGAAAATTTTATAGTGGTGTACATAATTTAGAATCATGCTTCATGTGAAAGAGAATTTCCATTAAATTTTGCAGATTTATTTTTAATTTGTGCCAGTAACCAGCAAAAAAGAATCGATTAAATGGAAATTATTTGAAACGGAAAATTCATGAATGCCGATTCACGCGAATTTTAGTAATTTCAATCGGCCAGCAAACATCCACTATAAATTCAGGCAAATATTGTTAAATTAGTTTTCTGTTTTTTGAATCGGAACAACATTAGCTGGATTAATTGTCTTGAATACGAGGAACTCTACCAATAAATTTCATTTCTATTGTACGAATTAAAAAAAATGTATATTAAACAAAATTTGTCTCAATTGTTGTTGGCGATATAGTGACCAATTGAAATATGATTGAATTTACGACACTGATTAAAAATTCCACAAACTGATAGACAGTAATTTTCGTGAATCAGCATTTTTAATTTTTCGATTTAAATGATTTCCATTTAACCCATTCTTTCTTCTTGGGTAGCTATAGTTTATCTAGAATATATATTTAATTAACACCTAAAAAAATATTCATAATTGCATTTTTTTTTTCTAAAATTGAAATTGCGTAAGGTTCTATTTGATTTGGGATTAGTCACATTTTAAAAATAATTTATTTTCTTTATTTATAATATACGATCAAATTCATAAAAATCAATGTGTTTATTTTTGGTTCATGGTAATATAGAAACCCTTTTTGAACTTTACTCTCAAATCTGCCCTAGAACATTTTAGTACCGACTGTCCGTAATATCCAATGGTAAAGTTCAGAGTGAACGGACTTACCCTTCTCCAACACTCGAAAGCTTTCTACCTTATCGACTGTGGATAACCCAGAATCTGAGGATAAATACCGTTTTTCGGAGAAAATATGAATCCTATATGTTATCATGGGAATTTGACTTCTTGGCTTAAAAAACAATGAAAATGAAAGTTTTTGGAAATATGGGATTCCAATATCATTTTGGGTATATTAAATGGGTGTATCCAAAATTATACTGTTTGCTTGTGCAAACAATTAGTTCACTAATGAAAGTAACTTCTTTTCAAATAACTGATAAAATGCATAAAAAATAAACTCTGTGCGTAAATTCAGTTTTTCAAAGTAGAACTGAGTTTTCGACGCAAAATCGATATTTTTGTACACACATATTATATATGTATATGTCAAAATGTATATGTCAAGTCAAATGTTGAGCAATTTGGTCGAAAATCAATCCTTCGGTTCAAACTTCAACTATTTGGTGGAAAATTTATGTACTTTGTTAAAAATGCGTCTTTTTGGTTCAAAATGTAACTGTTTAGTTGAAAACTAATCTGTTTTAGTTGATGATTTTAACTATTTTGTTGAATATTGATCCTTTTTTATTAAACTTAACTGTTCTAAAATTAAAATTTAAATATTCCTTAGCTAAAATATCAACAGTAGCATTTTTTATTGAAAATTAATTCTTTTTAAAGTAAAAATGTAACTATTTTGTTGGAAATTTATGTGTTTTGTTCAAAAATCCTCTGCTTTAGGTAGAAAATTATTCTTTTCAGTAGAAAATTTAACCGTTTGGGTAAAAATGTATGAATTTTTGTAAAAATTCAGCTGTTTGGTTGAAAATCATCTGTTTAAGTTAGGGATTCAAGCATTTCGTTGAAAATTTGTCTTGTTTGATTAGATTGAACTGTTTTCGATTTGAAATACAAATATTTTTGATTTGAAATATTAACTATTAGATTTTATATTAAAATTTCATCTTTTTAGGTTGAAAATTAAACTATTTGGTTACAAGTATTTTAATAAAATCAAATGAAACAAAAAATAGATGTATTGTATTTTCAACAGAATAAATATGTATTTTATTGAGAAATTGTCTTTTTTGGTAGAAAAATCTTCTTGGCTGGAAATTGATCTTTTTTTTTTTGAAACTTCAACTAGTTTGAAAATTCAACTGCTTCCTGGTGAGCTCGCGTCTTTTTGGATTAAAAATTGAACCTTTTGGATCAAATTTTATTACTTTATTGACCGAAAAATTTGTCTTAGGTTTGAGAATCAAGACGCACTGAAAATTTGTCTCTTTTATTTGAACATTCATTTCTTTTGGTAGGAATTTTATCTTTTTTGGTCAAAACTTCAAATATTTGGTTTGAAATGAATCTGGACTATTTTGTTGAAAAATCGTCTTCTTTATTTCAATTCAACTGTTTTTCATTAAATTTTTTTTTCTTTATGAAAATATCAACTATTACATTCTTTGCAGAGAATCATCTGTTCTGGTTGAAAATTCCACTACTCAGTTAAAATTTGAACTAATTTGTTAATTCATGAGAAACAGTAAAATCCCCTTACCCCCAATTGTCTTATATATTTTTTGATTGGTCCCTAAATAAATACACGAAAATATTACGTAAGACAGGGTGCAAAAAAAAGATGTTGATATGATGAAATAGGATTTCTAAAAAATTAATCTTTTGGTTTCGAATAAGTCAAAATAAGTTTTTTCAGGAAAATATTTCAGTCAAGAAGTTGTTTGTCAAACAAAAGTTTTAATTTTACGAAACGAAACGTGTTAACAGTTAGCTGAACGCTACTAATAAATATTAGTAAAAGCTCCAGTAATTATAAATAAGTAAACAATAACAAAATAGTAATTATTGTTCGCATCATTAATTGATAACAATGTCAAATGGTGTATTGTAAATTAAATGCTTTGTTAATCAATAAATTCGAGTAGGGATTTAGTCGTCTTCAGATAATTTGAGAGAAGTTTCCACAACGGGTAATTGCCAACTAGGATCTTCATACAATAAGTAAACTATGCCAATAGTGTCCAATCTATTCATAGTCGGAATATATATTAAAAACCAGAATATATCATAAAAAAACGAATCTAAAAATTTTTTGAGCTTTGGGATAAGTTTCTATAACTAATAGCACTTTCTTCTAACAAACCAGGGAAAAATTGAATAGATTTTTTCATTCAGTGCTAGAAAAAGCTAATCAAATTTTAGTATACATGTGGGTCAAGTCATTTGCATATGCCGTAAATTAAATTTAATATGCCATCATCTTCTAGAATTAATTCACATTAGGGTAATTAAAAAAATGGTTTTCGAATCTGAACATGCACACCAGCCTAAGTTATGCATTTTAGTCAAAAAATGACACAAAATGTATTACATTTTGACATATAAATAATCTCCTTTTATATAACCATCATTGTGAATAATATAATGAAAATGTGTAAACTTATTTTCAAGGAAAATAATGTCTTCTTGTTTCACACTTTTCTATAATAAGTAACTTTTTAAAATTTACTTATTGCATTTTGTAATCGGCGATTGTAATTAATTTTTTATTCATCAAACTTTGATAGAAAAATGTAAAACGGGTACGCAAAATGATTATTTTTCTTGAAAATGAGTTTTAAGAATTTCATTAAATGATGTACAATGATGGTAATGTAAAAAGGAAAAATTCTATATGAATAAAAATTTAATAAACGCATTAACAAGATTTTGAGAAAGTGAAAACAAGAAAACTTGAGGTAAAGCCAAGTAAATTTTATAACTTGATGTCGTTATTAATATAATCATTATTAAGAGTATTTATATGATATACAATATCATTACAAATTTTATTATAACCAAATTAACATTTTATCCCTTTTTCAAGCTACAAGGAGGGTTTCTTTATGGAAAAGGAAACTACAAAGACACTTTGTGCGTTATATTTCAGTATATTAAACCAGTATATTTAACACTGTTTTTAATTTTTGTAAATATTTATTATAAAAAATTAACATTTTAGCCCTTTTCAGTATAAAAGCACGGTTTCTTTACAGAAAAGTATCACTAGACACGTCCTGCATTGCATTAAGTTACATTGAACCAGTATTTCACAATTTTCTACATTTTTCTAAAGATTTGTTAGGAACAAATGAACATTTATTAGTCCTTTTTCAACCTCAAAAAAGCGTTTTTTCACGAAAAAGTTTTGCTAGTAATCCTCTTCCGAGAAGGAAAGGTGCTTGTAGATGGAAAAAGGGCTAAAACTTTCATTTTTGTTTATAATAAATGTTTTCGAAAATTAAAAACATTAAATAATTCGGTTCATTAATAATACTCATAAAACACTACCGCTTTTACCTAAACATATCTAATAACTTTGCCATAAGCCATAGGCGATATTTTAATTTTTACTCCACTTTTATGCAAAAATGTCCCGTGGTGGATACCAAGGGTACCCGGGGGGGTGCACAAAAGGGTTAATAATATGTAGATAAAATACCTATATCTTTTTTTCACTCTTGAAAGTATATTTTCCAAGTGCTCATAAAATGAAAAGTATTTTTTTCAAGCCATTTTCCTAGAAATGTCGGACGACTATATGGCCTTTTGTAAGTATCTGGGGTGTCATTTAAAATGCGTGAAGTGACCTTCCAGTTCATGACACGGCTTTAGAGTAACGTGCCACAAAGTACAAGAGTAGAACGTAAAATTATGTCAATAAAATTTTCCCAACCTCAAACTTAAAACTCTACTGTTTTTTTTTTAATATAAACTATTGGGAAATGCTTCTTTTAAATGAAAATATAAAATTGATATCAATACAAACGTCAAATTAAAATTGTTAAAAATTTGTACATATTATTTGTGAACGCTCATAATTCTTGTTTAAAGTAACCAATTTTGTTGTGAAAAACGCTTAGATCACATTATTGTTCGATGTTTGAAAAACTTTGATTAATTCAATGATTTTTTATTAGAAATACAAATTTTCGATAAAAAACAAAAATGTTCTTTGAAACTTAGCGTTTTTTTTAACTCACTGATTCCCCGTGAAAAATAACCTACAATTGTACAAAAAATTCAAACCCACTTTTAAATATAACTATTTTCAACTAAAAATACCGATTCCTGATGTAAAACGATAACACAACCTAAAATTGTTAAGAATGGTGAATCTTCTTTGCAATAGGATCTTCTATATTAAAAATACAAATTTTCGATAAAAAACATGAACACAATCCAAAAATTTTCAAAAATGGTCAATCTTGTTCAAATTATAATTATCTTTATTTGATTATACCAATTTTCCATGAAAACGACAATGTAACCTAAAATTGTTCAAGATTTTGAATATAATTATCTTGAACAATAATCGTTGAATTTAAATCCAATGATTATTTAAATACAAGATTGAGGTGAAGTATGCAAACATAACCTAAAGTTGTTAAAAAATAGAAAATATTCTTTGAAATCTGACATTTTTTATTAAAAATACCAATTTCTGACGTAATTGGTATTTTCAACATGGGATTTCTAATTTTAGTATTTTCCCATTTGTAAAGTTGTTAGAAACAAGCAAGAATTAAATTAGAGTATAGTATTTTTAACTTAACACAACCGGAAGTTAAACTGTTCAGAATTGTAAATCTGCTTTGTAAACTAATATAATTTTTGTTTAAATTCACCGATTTCGTGTAATAAAAACGTTAATATAATCTGAAACTATGGAATATTAAGATGTCTGGTTTCTAATATATTATTAATATTCTAAGTTACCAGAAAAAAGAAAATCTTGTTCCAAATAATGATTTATCTTTAAAGATTATGAATCTTCTAAATCTAATGAAATAGAAATTCACTTTTTGTAAAAAAACATAATCGAATAAACAAAGTTTTTCCAAAATTTTATATCTTTGAATTCTCATCATTTTTTTATTAAAAATACAAATTTCCGGTGAGAAGGACATGTATAATATAAAATTGTTCAAAATCGTAAATTTTATTTAAAATGATAAATAACATAAGTTAAAATTGTTGAAAATAAGGATTCTTGTTGATGCTTTTTGTTTAATAGTTTTTGTTTAAATATGGTAATCCCTAGTGAAAAACGCTAACATAACCTAACATTTTCAGAAATTGTAAGTGGTCTTCAAAAATTTATGACTTTACATTACTGTTTACTTTCTTACAATTTCAGAAATCTTTTGGAATGTTTTGAAATCTTCTCGAACATTCCCTTAAAATTATTTTCGTGAAATAAAAGATCATTTTAAATTTTCCCTGAAATTTTAAGCGAAAAAAATTATATTGTCTTAAAACCTTTCAAAATCCTTGAAAAGCTTCTAAATGTTGTTTAAAAATTTTTAAAAGGCTACATTTTGATCAAAAATTTTCAAAATCTGTTCAAATTGAATTTTTTTTAATGTCTATAACACCTCTAAAACTACGAAATATATTTTGAAACAATTCAAAGTTTTCCAACATTATTTTATATTCTGCTAAAATTAAAAAAAATGCCTTGAAATCTTCCAGATTCTATTTCGACTCAAAATTAATCTTTTAAAATAGAACCTGAATCATAAAAAATTTTCCAGAAATCTTATTGTCGGTATCAATAATGATTAATCACACTTTCCTCTTCTCTTGGAAAATGTGAAAAACTTTAAAAATAATAGTGTAGTAGAAAAATGTTCAGAACATAATTATTTTCCAATATTAAACAAAAATTTATGATTAAAATTTTATTTTTTATCAATAATGTTCTGTAACATTAAGAAATAAATTTGCTCATGAAATAAAAATAATTATTCAAATATTGTAATTTTGTTAATGAATAGTGTAAAAAATTCGTAATCTTTATTGATAGATAAATACACGTAACTTCGTATATTATGATCAAGGGTTTATGAATAGAATCATTTAGCCCTTTATAGAACATTCGGTAAAAAGTTAGGAACATAATTATTCCCTTTATTATTACGAAATCATTTACCATTTCAATTTCCTCTTTTAGAAATAAATTTTTAGAATTAAGATTCCTCATTTGGAAATTGCGATTTGCACAATTCCAGAAAGTTCAAAGGAAAAAACTGAAAACAGCAGAATTTATCATTCATTATGTCTGTGTACGTTATGTGGTGAGTTAGAAATTGTTAGTTAGGAGTTGTAAGTTAGGAGTTATGAGTTAGGAGTTGTGAGTTAGGAGTTAGGAGTTATAGGTTGTGAATTAAAAGTTGTGAGTTAGTTGTGAGTTGTAAGTTCTGAGTTGTGAGTTATGTGTCAGGACTTGTGAGTTCGGAGGGTTGTGGGTTAACATTTATGAGTTAGGAGTTTTGAGGTAGGAGTTGTGAGTTGTGAGTTATAGGTTGTGAATTAGAAGTTGTGAATTAGTTGTGAGTTATGAGTTGTTAGTTAGGAGTTGTGAGTTAAGATTTGTGAGTTATTAGTCAGGAGTTGTGAGTTAGCAGTAATGAGTTAATGTTATGAGTCAAGAGTTGTGAGGTAGGAGTTGTGAGTTAGGAGTTGTGAGGTGGGAGTTGTGAGTTAGAATCTGTGAGTCAGGAGTTGCAAGCTAGAAATTGTGAATTAAGAGTTATGAGTTGGAATCTGTGAGTTAGGAGTTCTGAGTTAAGAGTTGTGAGTTCGCAGTTGTGAATTAAGAGTTGCGTGTTAGGAGTTGTGAGTTAGGAATAGTGAGTTAGGAGTTTTGCGTTAAGAGTTAATAGTTGTAAACTAGAAATTGTGAGTTATGAGTTGTGAGTTAGGAGTTGTAAGTTAGGAGTTGTGAGTTAGGAGTTATAGGTTGTGAATTAAAAGTTGTGAGTTATGAGATGTAAGTTCTGAGTTGTGAGTTATGTGTCAGGACTTGTGAGTTCGGAGGGTTGTGGGTTAGCATTTATGAGTTAGGAGTTTTGAGGTAGGAGTTGTGAGTTATACGTTGTGAATTAGAAGTTGCGAATTAGTTGTGAGTTATGAGTTGTTAGTTAGGAGTTGTGAGTTAAGAGTTGTGAGTTATAAGTCAGGAGTTGTGAGTTTGGAGTGTTGTGAGTTAGCAGTAATGAGTTATTGTTATGAGTCAAGAGTTGTGAGGTAGGAGTTGTGAGTTAGGAGTTGTAAGGTGGGAGGTGTGAGTTAGAATCTGTGAGTCAGGAGTTGCAAGTTAGAAATTGTGAATTAGGAGTTATGAGTTAGAATCTGTGAGTTAGGAGTTCTCAGTTAAGAGTTGTGCGTTCGCAATTGTGAATTAGGAGTTGCGTGTTAGGAGTTGTGAGTTAGGAATAGTGAGTTAGGAGTTCTGCGTTAAGAGTTAGTAGTTGTAAACTAGAAATTGTGAGTTAGGAGTTGTGAGTTATTAGCTATGAGTTAGGATCTGTGAGTTGGGAGCTGTGAGTTAGGAGTCGCGACTTATGAGTTGTGAACTGTAAGTCGTGAGTGAGAAATTTTGACTTAGGTTTTGTGACTTATAAGTTGACAATTAGGAGTGATGAGCTAGAAGTTAGGATTTGTAAGTTATAAAGTGTGAATTAGAAGTTGTGAATTAGTTGTGAGTTATGAGTTGTTAGTTAGGAGTTGTGAGTTACAAGTTATGAGTTGTGAGTTAGGAGTTATGAGTCAGGAGTCAGGAGTTGTGACTTCAGAGTGTTGTGAGTGAGCAGTTATGAGTTAATGTTATGAGTAAGGAGTTGTGAGGTAGGAGTTGTGAGGTAGGAGTTGTGAGGTAGGAGTTGTGAGCTAGGAGTTGTGAGTTGCAAGTCGTGAGTTGTGAATTGGAAGTTGTGAGTTAGGAGTTGAAAGATAGAAATTATGAATGAGGAGTTATGAGTTAGAATATGTGAGTTAGGAGGTGTGAGTTCGGAGTTGTGAATTAGGAGTTGTGAGTTAGCAGTAGTGAGTTGGGAGTTGTGCATTAAGAGTTAGTAGTTGTAAAATAGAAATTGTGAGTTAGGAACTGTAAAATAGGAGTTTTGAGTTATGATTTGTGGGTTATTATCCGTGAGTTAGGAGTTTGAGTTACGAGCTGTGAGTATCGAGTCGCGACTTATGTGTTGTGAACTATGAGTCGTGAGTGAGGAGTTCTGACTTAGGTATTGTGAGTTATGAGTTGACAATTAGGAGTGATGAGTTAGAAGTTAGAATTTGTGAGTTATGAATTGTGAATTAGAAGTTGTGAATTAGACGTGAGTTATGAGTTCTTAGTTAGGAGTTGTAAGTTAGGAGTTGCGAGTTAGGACTTGTGAGTTAGGAGTTGTGAGTTATGAGTCAGGAGTTGTGAGTTCGGAGTGTTGTGAGTAAGCAGTTATGAGTTAATGTTATGAGTCATGAGTTGTAAGTTAGGAGTTGTGAGCTAGGAGTTGTGAGTTGCTAGTCGTGATTTGTGAATTAGAAGTTGCGAGTTAGGAGTTGAAAGTTAGAAATTGTGAACGAGGAGTTATGAGTTAGAATCTGTGAGTTAGGAGTTAAGAGGTGTGAGTTCGGAGTTGTGAATTAGGAGTTGTGAGTCAGCAGTAGTGAGTTGGGGGTTGTGCATTAAGAGTTAGTAGTTGTAAAATAAAAATTGTGAGTTAGGAACTGTAAATTAGGAGTTTTGAGTCATGATTTTTGAGTTATTATCTGTGAATTAGGAGTTTGAGTTACGAGCTGTGAGTGACGAGTCGCGACTTATGAGTTGTGAACTATGAGTCGTGAGTGAGGAATTCTGACTTAGGTATTGTGAGTTATGAGTTGACAATTAGGAGTGATGAGTTAGAAATTAGAATTTGTGAGTTATGAATTGTGAATAAGAAGTTGTGAATTAGTTGTGAGTTATGAGTGTTGAGTTATCAGTTGTGAGTTATGAGTCAGGAGTTTTGAATTGGGAGTTGTGAGTTGTGAGTTAGGGCTCGAGGCTTCGAAACCCTAAAAATCAATGCAAAAAATATCAATTAATTTTATTATTTATGTTATTTCTATCAACTATATTAAAAAGAAATTGAATAACTTTATTTTTGAGTAAAATTTATTCTGAATTTTGTGGCACATCTCGTTAGAAATGACGACTTAATTTGGGTGGCCCAAAATCACAGCTACATAACAAGCGTATCCAAGCAGTCTGGCGCAAATGCTGCAATATCGAGATATACCACAAGGTCAGCCCTCAAGCTAATTCACACCACCACGGCTCACTCTCGGTCGAAATTCGATTCTCGTCATCTTCCTTTCCTTTTCTCCAAAAGATCAACCTTTATTGTCAAAAATTTCGAAATGTCGACAAACTGGACTATTTCATAAATTCTTCTTAATTTACACACTAGGCGAACCGAAAAACTCAAAATGATTAGATTCATTGGAGATAGCACAGAAAAGTTTCTTTGTTGTATTACGAAGAAAATAAAAAAAAAAAAATAAACAAATTTTCACCATTGGGCAAGTCAATTAAAGATTTTCGAATTTTTGCGTATGGACAAAATTTTTTTGTTGAATTTTTTATATGTCAAGTTTATTTATGGAAGTAAGTAAGCTTAGACGGGAAAAACGGAAATGACAAATTTCTTCGTCAGAATATATTTAAAAAAATTACTATTTGGTGCTCTTTTTAATATTTTTACATAAGATTGGTAAAAATCCGTTTACAAGGGATCTATAAAAAATAAAAAGACATTTTTTTACATTAAAATAGGTACGTGCTTCTCTAGTTTATCAAGAAGAGCATCAATAAAGATAAAATCACTTTTTAGACAAAAGCATATTTTGTCATTTTTTGCAATATTATATTTCAACGAAAAAAAATTTTTCTTCCTTTTTTCCATCTGAAGTTATTCAATTTCATAATATTTTTTTAAAAAATTGAAAACATTTTTTTATTCTTTACGGATCCTGTGTAAACGGATTGTTACGCATCTTACGTAAAAATGGCTCGTTTCAGAATTTATGAAAAAATAATTTCTTTTTTTAAATTCAAGAATATGTGCGTGTTTTCTTAATTGATTGAAAAAAGCATCAGAAAATAAATAATATTATATTTCGACGGAAAAATTTGTTCTTACTTTTTTCCATTTGAGAAACTTTGCTCCCGAAAAAATTGAAATTTTTGTTTTTCATACACAACAAATTCAAAAATTGGTGTGAAATTTTAGAGATTAAAAAAAAAAATTGTTCGTAATGTCACAAGCAAACTTTTTAGTGCTGTAGCCAATGAATCCAATCATTTTAAATTTATTTGGCCCACCCTATTTTACACATTAGGGTGTCCCAGAAAAAAATCATCAAATTTTTCATTTCGTTCCTCAGATCGACGGAGTTACCCTATAAAATGGTTTCTAAAGAGGAAAATTATGTTAATGGTACAATACAAAGCGAAGGTCTGTCTAGACCATAAAAAAAAACAAATTCACCAATTTGTTATTTAAGTTAAAAAATGCCAAAAAAACCATAATTTTTTGTTACTACCTAGTTAACTCTGTTTATTGATATTTCCTTTTAAAAAAACAGAATTAGTACATATATTCTACGGGCAAGAAAATTTTAATCATACATTGAATTTCAAAATGCCTCTAATTGTTATAAACAAATTAATGGATTAAAATGACATTTGCTGAATTTTTGATATCTGAGTGCATTATTTGTACTTATTTCGTTTTTAATTACGTAAAAGTGATAATTCATCCTGGCCAAGAACTAAACGAGAACAATTATCATTGTTATAAATAATTTATATAAAGAAATTCACTTATAGCGTATTTCTAAACATATAAAAATTTTATGTTCTACGGAACCATTTTCTTCCATCTTAAGAATAATGATCTGGCACAAGCTATTGTCATTCAATAATAATTAATATAGTTATGAACAATTGTTGTAAACAAATTCATTTAGTTCACATTTTCGATCATATATCATTTTTCTTTTCAGTGAATATACTTATTTTGTTCCCTGAAGAATAATATTAGCAGGGAAAATGATGCAATTTAAAAAAATTATCATTGTTGAGAACAATTTTTATAAACAAATTCACTTATATCGCATTTTAACAACTAAATATGTTATTTCTGCGGGATGGCTTCTTTATATCTCAAAAATAATATTAAGATATAAAGGATTGCAATTTAGTTTAAATCCCAACCAAGTTGTTGAATTTTCAATGGAAAAATATGAATGTTCAAGCAGGAAGATTATTTTTCGACAAAAAAAACTAATTTTCAACGCGATACTTAATGTTTTTGATAAATAAGGATACAATTCCAACTTAAATTATGTAATTCCATCTAGGAAAATTAATTTTCAACAAATTAGTTCAAATTTAAACCAAACAGTTGAATTCCCAACTAAAAAAGATACAAAATAATTTAATTTTAAACCAAAGAACTGAATTTCCGACTAATATGATGAATCATCAAGCCAACAAATTAATTTGCAACATAAGAGTTGGCTTTTCAACCATGCAAGATGTTTTAGTCAAGAAAGAAGAAAAATGTAAAAAAAAAAACTTTTGAATTTTTAAGCCAAAAAGATGAATTCTAAACTAAAAACTATAAATTCTCAACCAAACATAGAATAGTTACATTTGTAGTTAAAAGAAAATAATTTGAACCAAACAAGAACGTCTTTTCGACAAAATAATAAAATTTTGAACACACTAATATAATTTTTAACCAAACAAGAGGAATTGTCCAGAACATAAAAAAATTTAAAAAATGGTTAAATTCTCAACTATGAAAATAAACATATTTCCAACTCAAAATAGAATAGATTATTTTTCAGTTGAAAAAACTAATTAAAAAAATTAATTGTCAACAAAAAATGTAATTGTTGACATTTCAACCATAAAAGATCTCAATTTTGGATCAAATACAGTTCAATTTGACCGAAAAAAATGAGTTTCGAGACAAAATGGTTGAATCTTCGAACAAAACAAATTAGTTTGTAACCAAGTGCATAGTTTTGCATTTTTAACTAAAAATGATTAAATTTCTAACAATAGTGATGAATTTGCAAATAAAAAAACGAATTTTCAAAAGAAGAGTTTAATTTTCAAACCAGAAAATTTTTTTGCAGGTCAGAAAGAAATAAGGAATTCAATAAAATTGTTGAATTTTTAAACCGAAAAGAGAAATGATTTACAAAACATTTGAATGTACAAACTAAAAATATGATTTTTCAACAAAAAAGTTAATTTTCAACCCAAAGACGTGTTTTCGGATAGAGAAAATAATAATTTGTATGTTTAAAATACGATATAAGGAAATCTGTTTATAACAATGACAAATGTTATTTAATGTTAATTTATTGTCTCACGATATTATTCTTGAAATGAAAAAAATGATTTTGCAGAGAAGAAGAATGTATTTGTTAATGATAAGATATGAATGAATTTTATTACAACAATTGTTTGAAACAACGATAATTGTTTTCAAATGGCAATATTTTCTATGAAAATACAATTTTTCTATGTCGAAAAAATTCCAAATAGATTAATTTGTTCACAAAAATGGTTTATACCAATTCTAGTTGTTCTTTAATAGTAACACCTTGTAAGCAATATAAATGAATTTGTTTATAACAATTATATATAATAATGACAGTTGCTCTCATTCAGTTTTTGGTCATAATTCAGCGACGAAATCAGTATGAATAACGCATTCAAGCACCGAAAATGTAACAAATATCAGTTGTATCCATTACTTTGTTTATAACAATTGGAAAATAAAGGAATTTAATATGTAATGAAACATTCCTTCTATGAAGAGAATATATGTAAAAGTGTTTTTTTTTTCAATAATAATCGTTCATGATGGATGCCTTTAAAACTTAATTAGCTCAAATTAAAAAAATTAAACTTGAAAATTGGTTAAGAAATATGACTACTGGAATTTTTTTAATCCAGTGCGGTGGACCGAAAAAATTATTTTTTTAAATCATAATTCATTGATCATAAAGTTCCGAAGCAGATTTAAACTTTTTAAACTTATTGGGTGTTATGTAGTTTTTTTCACCGGAAATTAGAATTTTTAATCAAAAATCATTATCAGTGTTTCCAAGTTTCAACAATGTTAGTTTATGCTAGCGGATTATATTGGAAATAAGATTTTTGATAAAAAATGATTACATTTTAAAGGTTCATAATTTTTTAACAATTTCGGGTTACGTTAGAATTTGACACCAAAAATTGGTGTTTTAAAACAAGAACCATTATAGTTTGAACAATATTTTCAATTTTTTAATAATTTCCGGTTATATAAGCGTTTATATTATATTTATTTCAAAAATCGAACTAACAATTTCAAAAAACTTTAGGCTGTTATATATTAATTCTGAAGTTAAGATATCAATTTTAATCAGTTAACCTTGCTTTTCTTTTCTATTACTTTAGATAATAGACATGTACTAAGAAATACACAAATTTTGTAATAATATTAAATTTATACAATAATTTAAAAATTTCGTGAGACAAAAAAAGTCGCGCTCGTGTTTTGTGTTTAGTTAATACTAATAATCAACTTATTTGTTTTTAATTATTCGAATTTTTTTGTGATTTACGTATTTTGTAAACAAATTGTAATGGTGATTTTCCGATTTTCGTTATTATAGCTATATTTAAATAATTATTCAATCAGCTGGAAATATTGATTTATTACTATTATTATTGATTATTGATCTTACCGCATCTAGAGCATGCTATTATTTAAAAAAATTCTTCCAACAATATTAATTTTTTAAGAAAGTGATAATCAATGTTTTTGTATTGTCAGATTTATGTCAAACTTCTGGGATATCCTAATACACAGTAAAAATGTAGTTCAATACTATCCAACTAATTTGGAATCAAAATAAATTTCAGAATAAGCTTAAAAATTAATTTCAATATTATGTCGATAAAAAAAAAGAAAGATACCAGTTTTGTCATTAAGAACAATTCATTACTACGGGATGCAACTCATGTCCCAAAAAGGGCATTATACGATTCAGTTTTATTTAGCATTCGAAAAATTCCAAATATTTATCTAATGAAATTGTATTGCATGCGCAATTCTAATATGCGGAAAGCATTTAGATATTGCTTGATGGTGAAAAAATACATGACACGTGGAATTACTTGAAGGATAAAGTAGTGAAGAAGAGGTGTTTTTTCATTGTCATCATTATCAGTATAATATTTTATACATTCCGAGGGCATGTATATCTACATAACTTTTTCGATTGGTGAAAATTGGAAGGAATCATGAAATCCCGTCTCTTGGAGATGGATATTTTTTTCTTAAATGACTGATTCGTAAATTATATGTCTGAATTGGAATTCGAAATATTTTTTGAAATACTAAAATTACAGGAAATTCTTTAAAAATTAAAGGAAAGAAATGTCAACTATAAATGTTTCTCGATTTCTAAACTCAAAAATGCTTATCTCTCGAATATATTCCAATTATATTTCATCGTCTCGTTCTTCTAGAGCATTATGTAGTACCACTTCTCCTGTTCGATCTGATCGCATATTTTAAAGCTTTTTGAATTTAAAAAATTGGCAGCATGGCGCCTTTCTTCTTCCGGTGACGCCCCGTGGTATTACGTCATTCATTTTTTCGGTGCGATCTGAGAACAAAGTATTTTTTCATGTCCGTTCTTTAGTGTGAAATCTACATAAATTTCAACTTATTTGTTAAGAATGAGTCGGTCGAGAAGCAAGAGTTCTGAATCTGATAGGTGAAGAAAAAAGGAGCAAGGGAAAAGTAAGTCTACAAGTCCAGAAAGGTATGTAAAAAGAAAACCTCCAAAAAGTGAGGTTAGGAGACAGCGTGGTTGCGCCTCGAGATCTCATTCCAGATCAAATTCGGTTCATTCTTACAGAAGTAGATGTCCTATTAGAAATCGATCTCCTAAGAATAAGATACCCTCAGGTAAAAAACACACATCTAGACATCGACAGGGAATAGATACCAGTGAACTTTGTCAGGACGCTTCGCGGTATGGCCTGTCGCATGATTAGCAATATGACAAATCATCTGATCGCTATGATCGCTACCATCAAGGTATGACGAGCAAAAATCTGCATTCAGATAAATACAAGTCTGATCTCTATCGGAGAGGTACGACGGATCAATATGTAAACGCGCCAAAAGATGCAAACGAATCTCGCAATCGAAACATTGATTTCGGAGGTTATGATAAGAGAGGTTATGATCGGGAGAAAAATGCCGATCATTATTACGATGAATCCTCAGATTATTCGGACAGAAGTTCTTCAAAAAGCTTGCAGGCTAGGCATTCGGACTCAGAAGAGGGCGCTGAAAATTCTGACCCTTTTGATAAACCTGGCGACGTTCAGTTGAGTACCGATACTTTAAAAATTCTTGGTGATGATTTATCTAAACATAACAATTCTGAGGGAAATGTTCATAATATTTTAATCGAAATGTGGACTTTGATTCTAAAAAAGGGGTTGGCCGATGAGCCTATGAAGGAAATATTAAAAAAGTATCCAATACCTGAAAATTTTTCAGCTCTTAAAGCTCCAGATTTGAATCCGGTTATTAAGTCTACTATGACAGATATTGCTATTAAAAAGGATGGTTACCAAATAAAGGCCCAAAATAAATTGGGATCTGCAATCTACGCCATCGGAATGGCTTTATCGACCATATTTAACGATGGGGGAGAAAGTAACCCAAGTTTGCTTTATCCTTTGAGCGATGCAGCAAGAATTCTGTCGGATATCCATTATAATATTTCAATGACAAGACGGTCGTTTATCACGCCAAATGTGAATAGAATGGTAAAAGATGTCACAGTAGATCTTCCCATTGGAAACCTCTTATTTGGAGATGACCTTCATGATCGCTTAAATGCTAGAAAGGATGTTGAAAAACGGAGCAAGGATATAGTAAAATCAACACCAGGAAGTGTCAAAACGGAAAAGCCAAATCAGATATTTATTCCAGCAAAGTCATACTCGAGACCTCAGAAGACTTATAACCAATCATCATCAAGAGCGGCTTTAAACTTCAGTGGCCCGTCCAGAGAAGGTCACTGGAACTCCAGGCAATCCAGGGTTCACCAGGCCGGGCCAAAATACAGAACCCAACCGAGTTACCGTCAGAATTATCGTCGTTAGTAAATGTAGGTAAGATTGCTGGTAGGTTAAGTCTTTTTATAGATGCCTGGAAAGAGATGACAAATGACAAAGTGGCTCAAAGCGTTGAGCCTAGTACTCCAAAACTAAAAAGCTTGGAATATAACAACTATTTAATTTCAATAGATGATCTTATTTCAAAAGGTGCAATAACAGAATGTTTAACTTCAAAAAACCAATTCCTTTCATCATATTTTTTAGCAGACAAACCGAATTATCAAAAAAGGTTTATTTTAAATTTGAAAAATTTAAATTCGTTTATTTATAACGAACATTTCAAAATGGAGGACCAAAAAACTGTTATTAGACTTTTGACACCAATGTGCTATCTGGCGTCAATAGACTTAAAGGATGCCTATTTCTTGATTCCCATTGAAAAAGACTATAGAAAATATTTACTGTTCAAATTTGACGATCTGTACAGCACCATTTGTATTCACAAAAATGGAATACTGAAAAATCGTGCCATAAAAATGTTTTGTTCACAAAGGAATTCCTAGAGTCTCTTGGATTCATATTGAACTTTGAAAAATCTTTCTTAGAACCCGCTCACAAATGTAAAATTCTTAGGTTTCAATTTTGATAGTAATAAATTTATTGTTAAGTTGCCTAAAGAAAAGAGAGACAAAATTCTGAATTTAACGAAAGAATTTCGATAAAAATCAACATGTCAAATTCGAGAGTTTGCAAAATGTATTGGCACTTTGGTTTCAGCTTGCCCAGGTGTAAAATACGGGTGGCTTTATACCAAGGTAATGGAAAGACAAAAATATTCAGCTTTACAAAATAATAACGGGAATTTTGATGCAAAAATGCAAATAACGCCTGAAGTAAAAATCGAATTAGATTGGTGGATTAATAACATTACTTCCGTGAATAACCCTATTCGAGATTCAGTTTTCCAAATGGAAATATGTTCAGATGCGTCTCTAACTGTTTGGGGGGCGTGTTACAATGAGGAAAAAACTCACGGCTGATGGGACGTAAAAGATCAGACAGAACATATAAATGTACTACAACTAAAAGCAGCTTTTAACGCTATTAAATGCTTCGCATATAATTACCAATTTTGTCAGATTTTGCTTCGCGTTGATAATACTACTGCCTTATCGCACATAAATCTTATAGGAAGCATAAAAATCCCTGAACTTAACAAAATTAGTAGAGAAATATGGCAGTGGTGTGAGAGAAGAAGTTTGTGTATCTTTGCGTCGTATATAAAATCAAAAGAAAATAAGGTTGCAGATAATGAATCTCGTATTCTTCCGCCAGAAACAGAGTGGGAGTTAAATCACTATACATTTGAGTATAATGAAAAGAGATTTGGAAAATTTGAGATAGATTTATTCGCAACAAACTTAAATAGAAAATGTAAAAAATTCGTTTCATGGTTTAGAGATCCGGAATCCTTCGCAACTGACGCATTTACCATATCCTGGAAATCGACTTATTTCTATACTTTCCCTCCAAATTGATTTACTCACATGTCATTTCAGGAAAGCACATCCATTAGCCAGAGATCTTGCCCTGGTAGCAGGAAAATTATCGGCGAAGCTTTTCGGCGCAGAGGCATACCGGAATCAGGGATAGAAGTCATGTTAGCTTCATTATCTCATTCTACAATAAAACAATACAACAAACCCTTACGCACATGGTGAGAATATTGTAGAGAAAATAATTTGTCAGTATTCGATGCAGACATCTCAAATGTAATGTCTTTTTTAATTATCATTTTCAAACAAATAGACTGCTATGGTACTCTCAATTCTTACAGATCGGCTATTTCTCTAATTTCCTTGTCAGAACTTGGTAATAATCCCTTAATGAGACGATTTTTTAAAGGGGTTTCAGTTGTAAAGCCACAAAAGCCAAAGAATGATTGCACTTGGGACGCCCAAATAGTTCTTGACTATTTTAAAACATGTCCAAATAGTCAGTTATTACTTAAACGAATAACAGAAAAGTTAGTGATGTTACTTGCTTTAGTTACTTCACAACGTATACAAACGTTATCGAAAATTCTGCTAGAAAATATAATCATTTCGAATGAGGTGATTCAAATAAAAATTTCTGGTCGCTTAAAAACTTCTAAAGTGAATAAGTCTCAGCCATGTTTAGTAATTCCGTTTTTTGCCGAGCAGCGAGAACTTTGTGTAGCATCTACGTTGCAAAC